>JAJOOO010008116.1:0-24146 GCA_029582685.1 Solanum piurae | reverse complement strand
GACCCAATATACCCTGCCAAAGGTATAGAGGCATGCTGGCGTGATCACTGAAATGATGCCCACAGAGGGGACTTACAACCTACGTGGCTAGTAGTTCTCGGACTATTTGGGTACGCTGAACCCTAGTCCAACTCGGTATTATGCTACTCTCAATGGATTAAGTAATTAACAAATTATGATTGAATTTCTGTAAGTTACTGGATAGCTCAAACTGAACATGAAAACTGAGTATGCAACAATTAAACTGATATTGATGCATTAATAATTGAGGCATGTATAACTGAATAACTGAAATATCTAACCTAGCATATGTAATTCAAGAACTAAAGAAATACATAGCTAGGGTTTTGGAATTCATGCAATAAACTAAATATTAACATACTAATCTGATTTTGATCACTCTAACAGCCAAGAACCCAATAATTCTAACATTCAAGAAACCCTAGGTCTAGTCATAATAATGGAATCAAGAAACTGACTGAAAACTAGGGACCTATTGGGTGAAAGGAACCCACTAGTGAAATCCCACATACCTGGTGATGAATTCCATAGAGAAATCTTTTGATTTCGGGGGTGGAACTGATGATAACCTTGTTGCGTTATTGAACTAGGGTTCTTGACTTCTCTTGTCCTGTTAGCGTTCTAATTTTTCTAAGTTTGATTAATTATTTGACTTAGGTAAGTTCTAGTTATGTTTCTAGGCTTAAACTGACTAAAACCTCATGATTTAGGGTGTAAACAACGTATCTTAGGGGTCCAAAGAAATAGGAAAAGACCAAAATATACCTGACTTAACTGCTGTCGGAGTGACCGACGGATTGGACCTACGGGCCGTCATTCAATCTACGGTCCATAGATTGGGGTCGTCGGTTGAGTCTGCCCGACAGAGCTCTACTAAAATGAGCATAACTTTTTACTCGGAGTTCTGATTTTAGCAAACTCAGTGGAATTAGAAAGAGAATTCAATTATCTATCATATCATAGGTAATGGGACACATAATTCTTTTGGTGCTAAGATTTATGACCATTTGAAGTTGACCCAATCAACAATTTTCATCTAACTGGCTGCTGACCCTCACCTACGGTCAGACCTATGGACCGTAGATCGAACGATGGTATATGCTGGTCGACCATAGCTTTTGTCAGAGGCTAGCTAAAGAAGTTTTGATCCAATGGCACAGATCACGGACCTTAGTCTGACCTACGGACCGTGGGTCTGTCCGTGGGTCGAGACTTAGCCAATTTTCTGAGCTGGGTCTGGGGAGAGGTTACAGTGGTGAACCACGGACCACAAGCATGGGTCGTGGTCTGACCTATGGTCCGTGGATGGCAACCGTGGGTTGCACCTGCAACGTCTCAAAATTTGCAGTTTTTGGTCTGTTTCGGATACGGGGTGTTACACTTTATGAAGCTCTTTATGGGAGAAGATGCAGATCTCCTATTGGATGGTTTGAAGTTGGTGAAGCAGGGTTGATAGGTCTAGATTTAGTTTATCAAGCTATGGAGAAGGTGAAAGTGATTTAAGAGATATTGAAAATGGCACAGAGTCTTCAGAAATCCTACACTGATGTTAGGAGAAGGGAGTTAGAGTTTGAAGTAGATGATTGGGTATACTTGAAAGTTTCACACATGAAGGGTGTCATGAGATTTGGTAAAAAGGGGAAGCTTAGTCCCCGGTATATTGGCCCTTACAGAATATCGAAAAGGGTAGGTAATGTAACTTATGAGTTGGAGCTACCACAAGAGTTAGAAGCAGTTCATCCGGTTTTTCACGTCTCTATGTTGAAGAAGTGCATGGACGATCCTTCGTTGATCATACCAACCGAAGATATTGGGATCAAAGATAGTTTATCTTATGAGGAGATTCCTATTCAGATTCTAGATCATCAAGTTCGCAAGTTGAGGACAAAGGAAGTAGTATTAGCCAAAGTCCTTTGGAGGAATTAATTTATTGAGGAAGCTACTTGGCAATCAGAGGAGGTTATGAAGAAGATGTATCCACATCTCTTCGAATCCGGATAAATTCCAGAACAAGGTACTAATTCTCTTCTTAGTACTCTATAACTTATAAGATCATATGTTGTATTTTCATTGCTTGTTGGGTGGTTGAGCTGAATGTTAGATGTTACACCCTTAGCCTACTAAGAGTAACCTCATTCAAGGACAAATATTCCCAAGGGGGAGATATTTTAACACCCCGTAACTAGAAAGAACTAAAAAGGAATTTAAAAGAGGAAATAGTCATTTTTGGAATATATAAAGAAAATCTGGAAATTTTAAGTGTGTTAAAGTTGGATTTTTGGTAAACTTCAAACGACCATAACTTCTAGCTCAGGAAGTGTTAGGTGTGTTTCTAGATATCGTAGGAAAGATCTTGCAATAATATTTAACTTCGTTGAGTTTGCGCGATTCCGAGTTTGTATGAGTGAGATATTACCATTCGAAGTTAGGCTGTTCGAACAAGAAATGTCCAATCCGGATTTTAGAAGGGTAGTTTGATCTTTTCCTTACCCTTATATTTTAATTCATTTTTGGTAATTACTTAGGGGTATAAACTGAACCTGGTCAGTTTACGCTTTGGATAAATTGAGTTAGGATTTTAGAGAAGAGAAAATAAGAGGAGAAAAGAGAAGGAGAAGCAAGGAAATCGTCAAGTTCTTGAAGCTAAGATCGTGGATTTTGTCAAGGGGTGATCCCTACGAGGTATATGAGATGACATAGCATTGGATCCATTCACCCACGTGCCAATCATGTTTAATTCAGCGATTTTCGTCCTAAAAGAGTTAGAATGTGATGTTCTTGAGTTGTATTCTTGAATAAGTTTCGTTCTTGAATTTGGGATGAGATTGAGGAGTTCTTGAGAGTCTAATGTTGATTATTAGAGTTTCTTTGAGTTAGATTCTTGTGTATATGTTTTGGGTACCTGAATCTAAAATGAATTTGAGAAAAAGAATCGGAATTAATCAATTTAAGATCAGAAAAATGATGTATCATCACAATGGCTCTTACGTGATGGTTGTCGGTTAGAGAAACTCCCACATAAGTAATTGTATTCTTATATACATAGTTTATTGTATTTTTACATATGTTTCATAGTTATATGTATCTTTTCATACACACAGAGTTGACATCATGTTTTTAAACAACTTTTCTTTATATTGCACTTGTTTTAAACTATTTTTTATTGAAATGAGTTCAATTATGTTGTGTTGAGTTGAGCCAGGTAAGTTTTTTAGATTCCTTTCAAGCTCATGTCTTGTTTTAGAATTCCCCTCGCATACTGTACATTCAATGTACTGATGACATTTGGTCTATCTCTTACTATGATGGAGACACAGTTAACCAGGAATAGCATCCAGCGCATCGTTGATCCAGTTGAGCACTTAGAGTCTGTGGTGAGCCTCCTTACTTTCGGAGGAACTATGTTATTTCTTTCAGTTTTATTACTAGTGCATTAGGATGTCGTGGGTCTTGTCCCGTCATCTATCTCAGTTGTTTAGAGGCTTCATAGACAGTCAGATCTTAGTTCCTTAGTCTTTTCATTTCATTATCTTATGTGAGACTTGAGTATGCCTTATTGGCTCGGTTAATGTTTTTATTTATAACATTCTAAGTTTTGTTTGAGTTTATCTTGTTAAGCTAAGTCTTCCGCTGAGTAAGTAAGCCAGGCCAAGGGTTCGCTTGGGGCCAGCAATGGTTCTCGAGTGCCATCTACGTCTGGGGTTTAGGCTCGGGGTGTGACATATATATAGAGAGATGGGGAGATAGGGAGAGAAATAAAGAAAAGAAGGAGTTGGGGCACTATGAGGATCCATAGTCATGAGATTGCTCTTGATTTTATTCTCTATAGGAAGATCAGTCAAAATATCCTCTGGCACTTTCAGATATAAAACATACTTGGCCTTAGCTTTATTGAGAATATCTCTTTTTCTCAGGACTGTTGTTGGTCTTCATAGCCTTTTTCGGAGTGATGACATGATTTCCTAGTGTCTTCGGTTTACTGTAGATATCTCCATAGGTACTTTCAGACCATCTGTTAAAATAAGTTGTAGACAAACGAGTAACACATTTATATAAATGTTGATTACTGATATTAACAGTGAAGTCATTGTTTTAGGACAACGATATTTTATTGTTAACATTAGAGAGACCCCTGTATATCAAGCATTCAAATATAATTTGTAATCTAAACATAATTGACAAAAGGTTTTTGAAGACTGATTAGAGAAATATTCTATCTCTTTTTTATTAGCTTAAGTCTTTCGAAAGCAATAGAGTTAGACGTATGCATATCAATTTAAATCATTTATAGCTTTCCTCAATGAGGTGCAAGCTAAGTTGTGCGGACTCTTCACTTTTGATGCCTTATCTCTGTCGGATTCTCCAAAAATACACTACTTATGGAGAATCCGTCATGCACCTCTTGCCATTTTTTAAGAGTCCGAGCAACATAGAGTGCAAGCATAACAGGAACTGTTATAAAGATTGGGATAGCTGTAACCTTTCTCTTCTCTTGCATTGTAGTGGGAATTTCATTTTTGTTCTTCTCCTGTGCTGAAAATGTGATCCCAAAAATGTTGTTGTTCTCACAACCATTCAAGATTTTCTTTACTTTTTCCTCGGTGCTTGAATTTTGCATCTCCTCGACTGCTTCTATCACTTACTGTTATTTTGGTTCTAGCAGTCAAAAGTGATCACCTTTGCGTCTGGACCTCTTTTTGCTCTTCTCTTTCTTTCCTGTAAACTTGCTTCCTGTAATTTCCATTCTTCACTTCTTTTTTATTCTCCGTTGTTGCTTGTTGAGGTTCCTGGTTGTTGTTTTTTGTCATTGTGATCAGAAACCATTCTGCATAATGTGTCCCACTAAAAGAAGTCTCACCTTCCTCTAGGATGTCATTTTTCCTTTCGAAAATGTTACAAGTACTCTGCTCACCTTCCTCTTCCATTACCATTCGCGACTCCTACAGCACAAGTGAAATTCAAAGAGGGTTTCCTGATTCAGATATGAATTTAATCAGACCCCCAACAGATATCAAACACTAGGTCATATAAAAAATTTAAAAAAATGCAATGTCCTCGACCACACACCATTCTCAGGTGTTACATCTATGAGTATTCCATTGAAAAAGAAAAAGTGCTTAGATATTCAGATTTCAGTGCAAAACTCATGGACAAATTAGTTGAATTTATTGAATAGATATTGAACTCAAGCATCATTAACACACTAGACAAGTAAATATATCAATCAATCAACTACACATACGTCAATCCCTAGCGACTATCTTTAAAAAAACTATACACAACAACAAGACAGAGAATTAAAGGCGATGATTCAGACTACAACATTTTATAAATAGGCAAACCCTGTAGAGAGTACACAAGTTTTATTGTATAGAGCATTTATAACTTAAAGAAAATAAAACTACAATCAACTAGTAAATAAAACTATAGCTTCTTTCTAATAACTAACACTACTAGTTCGAATTACAATAACACTTCTGGGAATGCTACTTTACTGTGCCTTCAACGCCTTCCTAGTCCTTGATCATTTTCCCTCTTCTAGATAATCTCAAGTCCTTCACAAGTATAGCATCTGGATCAGCCCCATCTTCCTGGCCCGTGAGAGCCCTCTCACGCTGATCATCTAGTTCCTTTGTCGCCAATGCTGAAATTGTACCATCACCTTTTTTGGCCTTGTCTTCCTTGCCCTTGAGAGCCCTCTGTTATTTGTAGTTTTGATGATTTGACAAACCATGGGACCTTGTAAAGGTACCTGATTCGTGTAACACTATACACACAAATTCCAGGCTGTAAAAAGTACAATTGTTTGGTGCACAGTCTCCAACTGTGGCAGAAACCTTGGCCAATGGCATGGCCTCAAAGGTTGTGTCTATTCTTCCTAAAGATTATTTCCAATAGACACAACCTCAGTTTTTGCAACTTGAAAACTCTCAAGAACTCTTGCCAAGGCTAACACTCAAGAGAAGTATCATCCTTAAGAACAACAGGGACCTGATAGAGCTGTAAGCTGTCTAGTTATCTTAGGATTATACCTTCTGTACTTATATTGTAAATATTTTCCTAATTTATAAAGGATTCAGATTTTGTTTTTGTTTGTAAAAGTCGAAATCAGTTAAGGCTAATTAATTTAGTGGGCAGCATTGTTTGCTGCTTAGTCAAATTCTAAGTCATCTAGGTGTTAGTTGATTTGGTGGGCAGTGTGGTATCTGCTTAGTTGAAGTCTAAGTTGTCTAGTGGTGATATCTTAGTGGGCAGTGTGGTATCTGCTCATGCTCAGTAAGTAATAGAGTTATTACTTAGTTGTGAGATTAATAACTTCTTCTCACTTTGGCTATAACTGGGTTTCACTTTTGCTTGAAGAGATTAGTGGAAACAGTTGAAACTCATGTGAGATAGGTCATGGTTTTACTCTATTGAGCAAGGATGTTTCCACGTAAAATTCTTGTGTTGTTGTTGTTATTTAGTCGTCATTATTGTTCTTGTTGAGTCAAGCGACCTGGTCCGTTGACTGATAGTGGACACACACATTCTATCAATTGTATTAGAGCAGGTGCTCTCTAGCTGGTTAACACCATGAGAGATATTCCTGTAAAAGAATGATTGCTCTATTGAACCTAGAAGAAGGACAATCATCAACAAGACCACCTCGTTTCAACGGCCAGTTCTATAGCTGGTGGAAAACAAGGATGCACGACTATCTAATGGCTGAAGACTGCGACTTATGGGATATATTGTTGAATGGACCCTTTTTTCCAACCACTGAAGTGAAAGACGGTGAAATCACAAAATTTGTTCCAAAGACTCACCAACAGTACAACGAGGCGGACTGAAAGAAGATTGAGAAAAGTTACAGATCAAAGAAGTTGTTAGTGTGTGGTATAGGTGCTGAAGAATACAACTGTATCTCTGCGTGTGAGTCGGCAAAGAAAATCTGGGACTGTCTGAGGACAGCTCATGAGGGCACAGGGTAGGTGAAGGAATCGAAGATGAATACGCAGACCACCTAGTATGAGAACTTCACAAAGAAGGAGGGGGAAACTATTCATGACATGCATACAAGATTTTCCTGCATAATCAATGAGCTACGAAGTTTGGGAGAACCTATTAGCTCCAGTAAGCAAGTCAGGAAGATTTTTTGAATTCTTCCCAAGTCGTGGGCAAGCAAAGTAGATGCTATCACGAAGCAAAGGATCTAAAGGTTCTGACAATGGATGCTCCTATTGGAAATGAATAGAAATCAAAACAATTCTAAGAAGGAAGATAAGAAAGACAAGTCTATAGTCCTCAAGATATCACCGGGTGAAGTTTCCAGTGAAGATGATGACATGTCTTATCTCACCAAGAGATTTCAAAAAATTGTGAGAAAACATGGAGGTTTTCGAGAAGGAAAGAACCCTCCTCGTGCTGTAACTGCAAGTGATCTATGTCACAAGTGCGTAAAGGCAGTACACTTTATAAGAGATTGTCCAATGCTCAAAGCTGAAAACAAAGAGTATCAAAGACTTGGAGGTGAAAAAGACAAGAGGAGGGAACTGGTACCTGAGAAAAATGCCAGAAAAGTTGCATCTGACTATGTCGTGAAGAAGGCTCTTGTTGTCTGGGGAGATTCTTCAAGTGAATCAGGAGAATCAAAATGTCCTGATGATGCATCCAAGTTGGTTGTCCAAGATGATGCTAACATATTTGATGGCCTCTTCGTCTTCATGGAAAAATCAGATGATGAAGACGATGAAGAAAAGGTAACTCTCCTCGACCTTAAACAAAACTTGAATACTTATTTTGTTAGAAAGTTGAGAAATTTAGCTGATGTTCTGATTGACTCTGTCATACAGTTAACGGCTCGAAAAGACTTTATGAACAACTGTCTCGATAGTATTAGTGAAGAAAAGACAGTTATGACTGTCTAGATGTCAGTTATTGAGGAACAAGTGACAATTCTACAAGCTGAAAATCTAGAACTCAAGGAACAATTGAGCTTAATGAATGAGAAATATGGGAAAAGAAAGGGGGAGGCCACTAGACTGCAAATAGAGCTAGAAGCCAGTCTAAACACTGCTGAGACCAAACTTGCTCTAGCCTTGGAAAGAAATGATCAGATGGAGAGGGACCTGGTCCGTCTTAGAGAAGAACTCAAAACCTCTCGAAAATGGACCAACTCAACCAAGCTGCTTTCCAACATCACCAGTCAAAGCAACTACAACAGAAAGGGATTAGGTAGTTTGAACATTAATCCTCCCTACAATCCCCATATTAAATATGTATCTGTGTTAGATAATTTTTTGTGTCTTCACTGTGGTCGCAATGGCCATCTGAAAAGGGACTGGCCTGCCTGGAAGGCCTCACAAGAAAAAAATTCAATCTACTCTAGACAGAAAATAGCACAAAAAAGGGTACCTACTCCCACTCCTAAATCCACAAAAAGGAAAAGAATTAACCTGCCGCATTTGGCAAGAAACATTCTTATTACGCCTTTATCATCATACTCAAAACTCAGATTAAAGTGGGTTCCCAAGTCTAATAAGTAATCTTTGTTACAGGGGAGTGAAAGAAGTAGCAGTCAGTGCTAGTTCATGGACAGTGGATGCTCGAAGCACATGACTGGGAACACTAAAAACTTCTTTTCAGTTAAGGCACTTCAAGGTGGAGGTGTCTCTTTTGGTGATCTAAAGAAGGGGTATATTCTTGGAGTTGGCAGGATTGGGAAATTAGTCGAAGACTCTATTAAAAATGTCTATTATGTGAGTGCGTTAAAATACAGTCTTTTTATCATTTCCCAGATATGTGATAAGGGAAACGAGGTCATGTTTTTATCAGACAAATGCATTGTCACCAGCTTGTCCACCAAGAAGGTGATCCTGACGGCCAGAAGGAAGAAAAATATGTATGTGGCAGACCTAAAGACGGATAATGGAGACGATATGACATGCCTCAGTGCTTAAAGTAAAAATGCCGACTTATGGCATAGGAGGCTAGGTCATGTGAGCTCTTCTCTATTGAACAAACCTGTCTCTAGGGACCTGGTCTGAGGCTTGCCAAAACTGAAGTTCAGTGAAAACAAAGTGTGTGATGCATGCGTCAAAGGGAAACAGACCAGATCCTCATTCAAACCAAAGAAGCAAGTAAGATCATCGAGAGTTCTTGAGTTGATGCACATGGATTTATGTGGTCTTGTGAAAATCCAAAGTCGAAGCAGAAAGAAGTACATCCTGGTGATTGTGGATGACTACTCCACATTCACGTGGACTATGTTTCTCAAGTCAAAATGCGAGACAGCTGAGGTGTTGATGATATTCTTTAAAATGATTCAAACAAAGCTTAACTTCATAATTGCAGGGATCAGGTCCGACCATGGAACTGAGTTCGAAAATGCAAAGCTTGATATCTTCTGTGTGGACAATGGTATTCATCACAACTTCTCAGCACCCAGAACACCTCAACAAAATGGTGTCGTTGAAAGGAAGAACAAAACTCTAGTAGACATTGCCAGAACCATGCTTATCGAGTCAAATCATCCTCAAAAAATTTGGGCTGAAGCAGTTAACACTACATGTTATGTGACTAGGAGGTACTTGATCATGTCTCTACTAAATAAAACACCATATGAGCTGCTCAACAACAAAAAACCCAAGCTAAATTATTTAAGGGCCTTTGGTTGCAAGTGTTTTGTGCTAAACAATGGCATTGATGATCTGGGAAAGTTTGACCCCAGAAGTGATGAAGGTGTTTTTGTAGGGTACTCATCCTCCAGCAAAGCTTACAGAGTCTTCAATAAAAGAACACTATGCATTAAGGAAAGTGTTCATGTGATTTTTGATGAAGGTGATGATCTGAAGAACTTGGAGATGAAGGATAATAACGATCTTGAAGAGTTGTTCAAAGGTCAGAGTAATGAAACTAACGGCCCAGAAGCTGAAGGAAGTCAAAAATCTGATAGTGCTGGTATTGGTCCATCAGGGAAGATTAATGACGTTGACCAGTCCACCAAGGAACCTGGTCCATCCAACAATGCAGATCAGGAGGAATCTCCTCACCCTAAGAATGATGATTCTGAAGATGAAGAAGAATAGACGGATCAACCTCAACCCCTGAGTTCTAAATCAGGATGGAAGAATAAACCATCTCAGCCCCTTGAAAATCTCATTTCTCCATTAAATTCTAGAATGCAAACCAGATTCAAGACAACAAATCTGGTTGCATTCTCAGCATTCATATCAACCATTGAGCCTAAAAATGTGAAGGAGGCCTTGAAAGATGTTGACTAGGTCAATTCAATGCAAGAGGAACTTTGTTAGTTTGAGCAGAGCAAAGTGTGGTACCTGGTCCCCAGACCTGCAGACAGAACCATTATAGGGACCAGGTGGGTTTTCAGAAATAAGCTTGAAGAAAATGGAGTTATCACAAGGAACAAGTCTAGACTGGTCATTCAAGGTTATAATCAAGAGGAAGACATCGACTATGATGAAACCTTTGCTCGAGTTGCCAGAATGGAGGCTATCAAAATCCTTATAGCTTTTGCAGCTTTATAGGATTCAAGCTTTTCCAAATGGACGTCAAAAGTGCCTTCTTAAATGGAGATCTGAAGGAAGAAGTGTACGTGAAACAACCACCTAGATTTGAGGATGTTGACTTCCCAAGCCATGTGTTCAAACTCAACAAGGCTCTATATGGTTTAAAACAAGATCCTACAACTTGGTATGAAAGGTTGTCCAAATTTCTTCTGAATAAGGGATTCAAAAGAGGCAAGATAGACAACACCTTGTTTCTATTGAAAAAAGGAACAGGAACTGCTCATCATCCAGGTGTATGTGGATGATATTATTTTTGGAGCTACCTCTGAATATTTGTATGAAGAATTTGCTACTCTAATGGGGAATAAATTCGAGATGAGCATGATGGGAGAGCTGAACTTCTTCTTAGGACTACAGATCAAGCAAACCTCAAGTGGCACCTCAATTTGTAAAGAGAAGTACACAAAGGAGCTGTTAAAGAAGTTTCATATGGTTGACTTTAAGCCTATTGATACCCCAATGGGTACAAAAACAACTATGGGAGTAGATGAGGCTGATCCAATAGTGAATCCAACCATGTACAGAGGTATTATTGGATCACAGTTGTATCTCACAGCTAGTAGACCTGACATCATCTTAAGTGTAGGAATGTGGGCAAGATTTCAAGAATGTCCCAGGGAATCACATCTGAAAGCAACCAAGCGGATTCTGAGGTATCTAAAGAAGAAAGAGGATCTGGTCCTCTTCTATCCATCAGGTGACTCCTTTGAACTAGAAGGATATGCAGATGTTGATTTTGCAGGATATCAGGTTAACAAGAAGAGCACTTTTGGAATGGCACACTTCTTTGGATCCTCACTCATCTCTTGGGAAACCAAGAAACAAAATTCAGTAGCTCTCTCAACAACTGAGGTTGAATATGTGGCTGCTACATCTTAATGTGCTCAACTACTATGGATCAAGCAATAACTTGTGGATTTCGGAGTACGCATCCATACTATTCCTCTCATGTGTGACAATACTAGTGCAGTGAACATGGGAAAAAATCCAGTTCAACACAAAATAACAAAACACATTGATATCAGGCATCACTTCTTGAGAGACAATATTGAAAAGGGGAACATCAACATGCAGTATTGCAGAACTGAAGACCAAAGCGCAGATATTTTGACAAAGGCCCTCAGCAAGGATCAATTTGAGAGTAACAGGCTGAAGTTGGGAATGATGAGCATCCACTGACCTAACCTCATCCAAAGGCACCAAATCCCCTTTTGGCTATGATCAGGAGGGCATGTATCTTCATTACTAGTAATGTGTTGTTTAAGTGAGATCAACTATGTACCTACTGTAGGTATACACTCATGGAAATCACAGGAGCAAAGAATGGTCAGAACCATTCAGGATTCAAATTTTTCCCGCAGATCGGGACCTAGTCCTTTCCAAAGGTTAGCATTCTCTACATTTTGTTTAAACTGATGAATGAGAACCATTGAAATTGCCACGTGTCAATCATCGGCCATTCTGACCGTTGTACCATCGCTTTAAGTCCAACCAGCGCGTCTACTCAGGGACCTGACACATCATTTCAGTTCTTTTTATACAAACTTTCCTTTACTCCATCTCCTCACATTTCAAACTCCCTCTCTCCCAAAGCACTTCGCCAAAAGCCCTAATCTTTCTCTCTTTCTCCAATATCCTTCTCCTTCTTTCTCTAACATGTCTCAGTCACCATCTTCTTCAAAGAATATGTTAGACTCACTAAATGAATAGATCCAGTGGCATTATGTACATCATATGATACTCCTTCTCCGTCGAAAATGTCGACCATCTCTCCGGTCAACATTGCAGAAGCCAGTCCTTTTACTCCTCAGTCTCCCATAGATCTTAACAATCCTGCGACCTCACTTCAACCTGGTCCCTATTCAACGATGTTATTTGACTACATATTTGAGTGTGATCTTCCCAACACTAAGTCCTCTGAGTCAAACATTCTTGTTGCCAGTGAAAGCTTGGTTATCGAGAGTCTGGCACAAATGAGAGAAGGGGCAATGAATGAAGAAGGAGAAAGCTTTGTAGATGAAATACTTAGAGGTTCTGAACCAGTATTCGACCAAACTCCTGATATTGGTGTCTATCCATCTTCTGATTCCACTGACACTGATGAGGACAATGTCCCTCTTAAGTGGTCCGTGCAAAGAAGAATGGTTCATATCTCCACAAAGGGAAAAGAAAAGGTCACAGCAAAAACTCCTAAAAGGAGGACCTTTACCAGAGTTGTCTCCCAAAAACTCATGGGGGATGCTATGAAATCCAGTGAAACAACTACGGCGGAAAATTGAAGGAAGAGGAAATTTGGTGAGGCGGTTTTTGAGATGCCTGCTACTGATATAATGGATATTTCCATTGAAGGTTCTGTGCATGAATGTGTGAGGGAAGACTCTCCCCTGGGTGATATTAGAAAAGAAAAGGGAAAACAGGTGAAGAATATGAGTAAAACAAAATCTAAGGCATCTACAATCAAGAAGGTTAACCCTACAAAAGAACAGGGTAACGATTCACACAGGAGAAGGGAACCATCAAAGAGGAAGAGAGAAACCTCTCATGTTATCAAGAAAGCCTCTGCACAGGGACCAGGTCCCAAAAGGAATAAATATGACCCTACAGTAAGAAAGCAATCAATTGTTAACAATCTGCGTCTACAAAGGGTTCTAGGAGGATGGGTGTTTGGTCCTGATATCATTACCAAGCCAGGTATGGATTCCATGTATGATTCTATGGAAATTCAGTCGTGGACTCACTTGTTCAAGATCAAACCTCATGTTCTACATGAGGAGGAGGTTCTAGAGTTCTATTATAATATAGAATTTGCAAAGGATGGTAGCATCAACACCAGGGTAGGAGAGAAAAGTTTACATCTGGATGAGGAATAACTAGGAAAAATACTGGAAGTACCCAGAGAAGGGATTAGGTCCGTAGTTGGAAAATCTTGCACCCAGGAGTTTGTGAAGAAATGCTCCAAACTCCCTTACATGTGTCGTGCTGGGGTTCAAAAGAAACTCGTGAAAGGAGAGTACCAACTGCTGTTTGAATGTGTCAACAAAGTGCTTCTTCCTCACACAGAAAAGTGGACAGTTGCATCTGTAACAGATCTGTTCATCATGGAATCACTATGCAAGTTCGAACCCCTAAATCTTTTATCCCTCATACTGGAGCATATGTACAAGTCAGTGATTGAACACAAGGGTAAGCATGGCATGGACTATGGCTATTTCTTGACCAAGGTGTTCCACCATTTGAACATTCTAGTAGGAACAGGTAAAATTGGAACTGTTAAGCAATCCTTCTCTCTAACTACTCTGGTGGAATGTGAATGTATTGAAGGAAAAGTCGGTCCACTGAGCAAGTTATCTCAGTTGGTAATGGAACAAGATCAGTTGAAGCACGAGCTGGAGGACATGACTGTGCGTGTTAGCAATAAAGGATTCAGATCTTGTGTTTGTTTGTAAAAGTCTAAATCATTTAAGGCTAACTGATTTAGTAGGCAACATTGTTTGCTGCTTAGTCAAATTCTAAGTCATCTAGGTGTTAGTTGATTTAGTGGGCAGTGTGGTATCTGCTTAGGCTCAGTAAGTAATAGAGTTATTAATTATTTGTGAGATTAATATCTTCTTCTCACTTTGGTTGTAATTGGGTTTCACTTTTGCTTGAACAGATTAGTGGAAACAGTTGAAAATCTTGTGAGACAAGTCGTGGTTTTACTCCTTTGAGCAAGGAGGTTTCCACGTAAACTGCTTGTGTTCTTGTTATTATTTACTCGTCATTACTATTCTTGTTGAGTCAAGGGACCTGGTCCGTTGACTGATAGTGGACACACGTATTCTATCAACCTCTCACGCTTATCTTCTGGTTCCTTTATTACCAATGCTGAATTTGTACCATCACCTTTTTTTGGCCCCGTCTTCCTTGTTCTAGCAGGCCTCCCACGACCCTGTTTATTTGGTTGCTCCAAATTCTCCTCTTTTTCCTTTTGTTGCTGCTTCTTTTATGTATTTGACGAACTCTCCCTCCTCTTGCTCTTTCCTTTTTTCTTTGGATTCGAGTTTTCGCTGTCACCAAGAAGCAAAAATTGTCCTCCATCAATCATAAAATTTTTCCCCCTTTCACACATCTTCTCCAGATGATGTTTCAGCATTGTCGTATGAGCCCTTGGAAAACTGTCATTATTTTTCATGATAAACTCAGATATCGAGTCTTCATTAGAATCCCCTTCTTCGCCCAATTCCTGCAATGCCTTTTCAATCATCTATAACAAAACAAAACATTCTATTAGACTATAAACATTCGATTTACATAATTAATTAACAAAATTCAGAAGAGTTAACTCCTCCTCAAAATTGAAATCTATAACCAAAGAACTCATTTTTATCCAATAATCACCTTTAGTTTTTTTCTAAAAAGGTAAATGGGATTAGTTAAAACTCTCTACAAATCAGTTAATTCTAACAAAAAAAAAACACAAATTTTAGACCAGACATAAAACGATCAAGGTGTTGTTGAAGAATCAAATTATGGGTCTCTGATAATGGCGCATTTGGTTCACTGTTGGACATTTTCACAATTCCTTCTCTCAATTTGTCCATGACTTTCTCCAGCTTCTTCTTCTTCTACAACAACTTAGGGTTTTCACAAGTTTTTTTTGGTGTGTTGACTGTTACATCATTTATGGTGGTATTCTCTATTTATAGAAGTTTTTTGGGCGGTTGGGTTGAGAAATTTGAATTTTTTTTTTGTGGTTTTGGGGGATGATTTTATTTTTATAAAATATTTGTTTTAAAAAAGACACCTCATGTATCATCTCAAGATAAAATCATTTATTTGAAAAAAATATATCTCCAATTTTCGGTGAGAACAGTTGAAAATTTCTCTAAAAATGAAATAACACCAGTTATGGATCTGTCAACTCGTTAAAATACTTGTGAAAATTCTAATATGCAATAGAAGTAACAAAAATAGAAGAAGAATAAGGAGAAATCCATGGACAAATTGAGAGAAGGGATTGTGATAATGTCCAATAGTGATCCCAATGCGCTATTATCAGAGACCCAGAACTAAATTCTTCAACAGCACCTTGATTGTTTTATGTCTGGTCTTCAGACTACCCCCGATCATCCTCCTGCGGCTTGGGTAATTCATCTTTTCATCTAAAGTTTGTATCTTTTCGTTATAATTAGTTGATTTGTAGAAAATTTTACTTTACACCATTTATCTTCTTTTTTTTTTCGAATTTTGGAATTACCTCTTTTGAATTTGGTTGATTAACGATGTAACTTAAGATCCTTGTGGCCAGGTCTTGTGAGGTTATAGTCTAATCCAGTCCTTTGTTTTGTTATAGATGATTGAAAAGGTGTTGCACGAATTAGATGAAGAAATGGGGTTCCAATGAAGACTCGATATCTAGTTTATCAAGAAAGAGTATGATAGTTTGCCAAGGGCTCATATGACCCTCTGCTAAAACATCATTCGCAGAAGATGTGTGAGAAGTGAGAAGTACTAATCATTGATGAAGGATGGTTTTTGCTTTTAGCTGACAGCGAAAACTTGAATCCTAAGAGAAAAGGAAAGAGCAAGATAAGGGGAAATTCATCAATGACACAAAAGAAACCGCAACAAAAGGAAAAGGATCCTTGACATGAGGTGCATTTGGAGCAACCAATAAAACAATGTCGTGGGAAGCTTATTAAGTACAAGGAGGATGGGGCCAAAATAGATGATGGTACAATTTCATCATTGGCAACAAAGGAACCAAAAAACTAACGTCGTAAAAGGCTCTCAAGGGCCAGGAGGACGGGGCTGATCCAGATACCACACTTATGAAGGACTTGAGATTATCTTAGGAAAAAACAAAACGATCTAGGGCTAGGAAGATATAGGAAGGGACGATAAAGTGAGGATTGTAGTTCTTTGTATTTTTCATTATAATTAATTGTTGTAAGTGGTTTGTATAATGTTTTACTTCATCCATCAATTCATTTCCTATAAAAAAAAAATAGGATTAATTGTAGTTTATCACATGGGTTTGCTGAAAATAAATAAATTCGTGGATAGTTTCATTTTGAGTGCTTAGAAATGGGTCATTCTTGATAATCCAAAATTTCACTCTTCATTTGTTATCTTGTCTTCATAATCATCCCTCATCATCATTCTTATATTTGGTAACTCATCTCTTCATATAATTTATTTTAATCTTTCATTATGATAAATTATTGTAAGTGATTTGAATGTAATTTTACTTCATCCTTAATCTTACTTTGAAAAATTTAGGGTTGATTGAGGAAATCATACATACATCTTAGATATAACAATCAGTATAACCCCATAAGTGGGGTTTAGTGATGATAGAATATATTACTCATTACCTCTATCTTTGAGGGGTATAGAGGTTATCTTAGGTAAACTCTCAACTAAAAAAATGTAACCAACACATGAAAGTAAGAAAGAAAAAGATACAACAAAATAAAAATATATAAATAAGTGTAGCAACAAATATTAATGCACATTGGAGAAAAAGAAACTACGCAATACCTAAATCATGAAGTAGGACAACACTCAACTATCTACTAGCTTTCTACCCTAATTATCGACCATCATACCTCTATATCTAAGGTCATATCCTTAGTTAGTTGAAGTTGTATCATGTCCGGTCAAATTACTCCCTTAATTCCTTTTCAACCTACATATACCTCACCTAACTCCTACTACGTACGACCAACCTCTTATACATCCTCACACTTCCTACTCTCATGGAGGCTACTCACCCCTTGTGTAGTATAACTTCATTCTAATCATATCTCTCCTAGGATGCCCACATATCCATTTGAGCATTTTGATTTCCACTACCTTTATCTTCCTCATACAATTGTTTTAGTCTAACCGCCACACTATATAACTTATCTTTAAGCCTTAGTGACATATTTTTATCGCATAGTATACTAGAGGTGAACCCTCATTTTATCCACCTTATTCCAATATGGTGTGTGACATCATCGTTAATCAACCTGTCTCCTTAAATTATAGACCGAAGATATTTAAAATCTTGAGTATGACTAGTGCATCAATCTTCACTTTCATTTCCACCTCACGGGTTATCATTAAACTTGCACTCAATGTACAATCAATTCGATGCAATTTCATTCAGAATATCTAATAGAAACATCAAACAATAATACTAAAATAACTATGCAAGAGTAACAAAATATCAAAATAAAATATCAAAACAAGAACGATAGAACCTGGGCGTAATCGAGGGCCGTCCAGATGATAAGGAATGATCACACGATGTAAAAATCATTAAATCTCATCAAGCGAGTGGATCGAAGGAACTAGGTCACCCCAAAATTCATCGTCAAAAAGGTTTTCATTTTACCATACATGTTGCTTCGCAGATGCAAAACACACACATACACAAAGCGATAGAAAAGGAAAGAGAGATAGATCGAAAGAAGTAAAGGGAGGATCTATGATGATTGACTCCAACCAACAAGTAGAAGAAAGGTAGGGATAGAGATAAAGAGAGGGAGGGGGAGAGAGAGAGAGAGAGGGAGAGAGGGAGATAGGGAGAGAAATAAATGGAAGAAGTAGCCCTTATTAAGAGAAATTCACTTTATTGTCGTACATTCTAATTTTAATGCCCTCTTATCTCTACGTATGTAAATTCATTCATTATTAAGATATTAATAATAAAGATCATTATTATGAATCCTATCATAAATTGAACCTCAGATATATGTATCATTTAGTGTGTCTAATTAAGAGATATAGTTGAAAGACATTAATTAAGAAGGAAATCACGTTTGTAACAACTTTTGAAGATATGACATCATATATATCTCTTAAAATAATTCAAATTCTATACTATGATAGGATCTCAAAATTAATAATTACTACTTAAAAAGCACTATAGTCTATGAAATAAGAGTTATATATAATAGAAAATTCCAAGTGTTTGGTACTCCAGCAATACACCAATGACTGCAATCTAGTTCACCACTTGTGCCATAATAGATGGATGCCCATCTTTTCTCAATTGAGTCAACAATGTAATATCAAGCAATTGTACATGTTTCTTCATTGTGTTCAACACTACCTTTACGACAGGTTCTCCTGGATAAGTTGATCCTCCTATGGGTTTGGTTTACCCCTTGCAGTTTACTTCCTTTGGTTCACCCCAATTTGCACCACTAGTCAAATCCAACCAAGAAAAAATATCACATATATATAGTTTTATATATCCTCCGCTTCATATTATCTGTCTTTTAAGATTTGACACGTTCATTGACAATGAATACAATATTAATTACCTTAGTTGTAATAGGTACGTTGCAGAGTCGTATAAACGAAAGGATAGTCAGTTAAACATCATTCTATAGAAATTTACTTTTAACACATAGAATACATGTATCGACAATCCCTTAAATTTATCAATAAGTTTCATTCAGACATTTAAACTAAGACATGTTCCAATTAAGCACCTGAACATGATAGAATATTCCTATTGGACACATATTTTGAAAAAAGTGTTTATGTGTATAAAATAACTAATATGTGGAATGAAAAATAATAATTCATCAAATTTAAGGTACTTACGAAAAATAAAGAGCAGGAATTCCTTGGAAGAAGACACTAGTCTTGTTAGGATCAATGTTAGTGTCAATCCAATATTATATGCTTTCACACGATCCATATCTTTTATTAGTTTTCCACCAACTTCTAAGTAATCCCACCTAAAAAAAGGAACAATTAGTTATCAAGAGCTCCATATATTTAAATGACTCATTCGCCGTAGAGACAGATTCAGAATTAAAAAGTATATTTAAATCCACGATATTTTAGTAAATCACAAAGTTTAATTTTTTATTTTTTTTTCACATAAGATGAGACAGATGAAAGTAATAACGAGTCATTACGCTTGTAATGTTCCGGTATGAGTCCACCAATAATAACTGTTGAAGATTAAAACATCAGCTCCTTCCCAAATTGAGGTGTTAGTAATTGAATCAAGCTTCAAAATTCTACCATCTTTCTCAATGGAAAGGTCTACCAGAAATTCATTCTTCACGTATTGCAATGACACTTCATATTCCTTTCAGTATTATCAACAAAATAACAAGTTAGACAAGTTCAAGAACAAATCAACAATAAGAGTAATTTTTTTCTAAATAAACTAAAATAATTTATTTACTAGTGTAAAAAATATTTATATAATTACGTCAAATTTAAAATAATTAATCCGCTATCAAGTGTTAAATTACTTTGATAATGTAAGAAAACAGAATCTTCACGTGCTTGACTCATAAAAAAAAGAAATCCATCATCCACACATGAGGCGACATGTCGAATGACATAATTAATTAAATAAATGTTTGTGCTTACTAGAAATTTGAGAGTGATAAGAGTATCCCCTGTCTGATAGTCATATTTGGAAGAAGGAAGAGCAGCATGAAGCAAACTTGCAAGGGATTCCCATTGATTGTTGCATAATGAGTCTCCCACAAACACAATATTTTTACCTTTCATTTATTCTAGCAAAGCTTTTCCATCAAACCTATAGACAACAAATTCAAGAAAACAAACTATTTATAAATATTGGTTTAACCAAATATTGGAGGGAGGGAATAATATTAGGGACACTAAAAATCAGTTCGTGAAAATATATATGAGACATTCAATCCGTCCATGGAATCGAGTGATAATAAATTTTACTTCAATTTATACATATAGGTTTAACAAAATATTGGATGGTGAGAATAATATCTGAACTGACAAAATTAATCCATGAAAATATGAATGACATAATTTGTCCATTTTCAATCAGTCCATCTAAAATTTTGGGTAGATATGTAGGTCAAATTGATTTATAAAAAACCATAAATATTTTTAAGAAGACATTAATTCTGTTGATATGTTATATATAATTATAATTTTTTTTATTCAATACAAAAAAAATTATAAGAGAACAAACAAAGAAACTACACTTAATTAAAATCTATATAGAATTTTATTTTGGTGCCTCACACAACTGATGCAAGTTGTGTGAAATTTCTTTTTGTTTAAAAAATTAGTGGATTCAAATTTATACTCTTAGATCCACAAACTTTGAGTCAATTAATTTGTGAAGTAAAAAAGACATTTCACAATTTACATCAATTTTGTGAGGCACAAAGGGAACTTTTTTATAATTCTGGTATCAGGATCAACTTACATGCATCTGGACTAATTTCACAAATATTCATTACCTACACCATCAACCGATACCAGGTAAGAAAAAAGAGTTTAAGTAGTAAGTCATACCCTAGGAGATTGCAAGTAGCAGGATGCCATCTATATTTGAGATAAAACTTATCAGCCCTTCCATTCTTAAGATAATTGAAACCATTAAGTAAAAAAGGGCAATTTAATGAATCATAAATTGGGTAAGATTCATCATAAACCCAACTTCCTTCAAACAAATTACAATTTCCCAATGTTGAATTCATCCCATTTGATTTGTGAAGAAGATTAATATACCTTCCTAATTTACATAGTCATTTAAGGTAGAAAGTAAATTAATTACTCCCAAGTGTTTAGTCAAATCTACTAAATATGAAACATTGTTTAAAAGGTAATTAATCAGGTATGTATGAATAATAAATAAAAATCTAAAGAATAGCAAATTTAATGTTATTTTATACAAGTCTTGTAAATCTTTTAAATCCTCAGATTGCATAGCAAATTGACAAATTAATTAAAGAACTTTCCAATCACATACAAGGAAAGTAATTTGAAAATATAACTACTACTATACTATCAGTCTAAAGAATTTTTTTTAACACCAATTAGGATGTCACCAAAAAATATTGTCAAGTAAACATTCTTAAAATATAAAATTTATAATCTTGAAAATAAAATAAATTACCAATTACAAGTAAATATAATTTAATGATATAATATATTTTTTACATCAATGATATAATTGCTCCCAATTGCATACGCAAGTGTGCGTGGTCGCACAAGTAATATAGTGGCTCTTAAAAGAACCGGATTATCGAACCAAAGGACTTGTCAATTAACTATTTACTAAATTATACTAGTCTAATAATTTATTTAAGAGTGCCAAAAGAATTTGATTTTTAATTGTAAAGGAAAGAATGCATGAATGAAATAATATAATTACTTACAGTGATTGAGACAATTCCAGGGTTGCGACATGCATAAGGTTTCATGTATCACATCTCATGCATGAATTAACTACAGTTATCAAATTACTGATTTACAAGGTTGATTTTATGATCATGGTCTCCCGACCTCTAATCGCCCACTCCAATTAACTGTCTAACTACATCGTTGAGCGGGGGATAGACAGTCCTAATTGGTGAGTATTTATATTTCATCCTGTTTCGTAACCAAGCTAGGTATTCGTCCGGGCTTCACTCCTAAACACAAATCAACTCAATTTAATGGAAGATCAAGCTAGATTTATGTATCCTTTGGTCTATCTACCTTAGTGTCTCCCGAGTTTAAGAGTAGACAAGAGATTTATTTCTATGGTGATCAAGCATGAAATACTAAAACAAGAATACGAAAGTAATTTAAAGTGATAACCAACATTAATTCAAAACAATCGATGTTCAACAATTACACATTGCCATAGCCCCAGAACAAGGGTTTTTAGCTACTAATGTCTAAGAAAAGAAGAAGAAGAGAAGAACCTTAAAAAATATTGACAAATTTTCCTTCCCAAGTACCTCTAATTGATCACCCCAATAATTATTTCAAGGGACTATTTATAGATGCAGGATATCCTAAATAAAATATTGATTCCAAAACAAATTAGAAAACCAAAACCTGAACGGATTCTGCGTGAACTGTCGTAACTATTGGGTAGATTATTTTACTGTATTATTAGTTATTCTATTTCCACTATTCTAGGAGTCTAATATTTTATTTTCCCTGATCTCTGGAAAGTTTCCACCGTAGGAGGGACTCTGTTAGTTTGCTAATGTATATAGTTCAGTTTATAACTAATTAATAAACAATTGTTTTCTTCATCTTGCTCAAGTCATTAAATGGTTTCAGAGCACTCATCTTAACCCTCCCGAGATTTTTTCTTCCGATCCTCTGACTACCACCACAAACTCTCTCTTAACATGCCTAAGAATGTCCAGAATGCGGACTCCACCACTAGAAGCAACTCTAATGTTGTTGTTCAGTTTAATCCTGTGTCCCAGCTGCTGATAAAGCTTGTTGGCAGCCATAACTTTTCTACTTGGAAGGCCCACATTTCCATGCTCTTGCATGGGCACAATCTATTTGGCCATCTTGATGGCTCTTCCTTAGCTCCTTCCACAACTATCACACAACATGATAGAGACGTCGCGAACCCAGCCTATAGCCATTGGTTCCGTCAAGATCAATTGATCCAGAATGCCATCATGGCTTCTGTCGATCCGACAATTGCTGCAATTGTAGCTGCTACCTCTTCTGCTAACTTGCTTGGGACTCTCTGACCTCAAAAGTTCCAAACACGAATATTTAGCCTTCGTGACCAGCTCGCCCATCTATCAAAGGACTCCCGCCCAGTAGCCGAATATCTCCATCAAGTGCGCTCTCTCTACAACGAGCTCGCTACTACTGGAGCTACAATCACCAACGATGAACTGGTGCTGAAAAATTCTAAGTGATCTTAGGCCCAATTTTCGTGAGATTTCCGCTGCAATCGAGCAAGAGATTCTATCATCTCTTATGATGAGTTGTATGCGAAATTAATTGATTATGAGTTGTTTCTCAAACATGAGGAAGTGAAGAAAGAAAACAGTGCCATAACTGCTGCTGTGGTAGCTCACAACAAATCCATCAATTCCAACAACCGCACTGCTCGTCGACCTAACAACACATCACAATGGTATTCCAGCAATCGTACAACTGCTCCTGCGTAAGGGCGTTCCATCAATAACCATGTTCATTGTCATTTATGCAATAAACAGGGTCATACTGTTAATGTTTGTCGGTCACAATCTCACAATCATTTAGAAGCAAAGGCCAATTTTCTTTCAGGTAACCAAGTTGCAGAAAATCAATGGATTGTTGACTTCGGTGCTACTCATCATGTCTCAAAGGAGTCTACCAATCTGGATGAATCTCATGGTTCAGAAGGCATAGCTATGGGCAACGGTAAAAGAATTTCAATTACTCATCATAGTTCTACTGAATTAGTTGCATCAAATAATGCTTTTAAACTAATTAATACTTTGTGTGCACCTGCAATCAAACAAAACATTCTTTCAGTATCCAAATTTTGTCAAGATAATCTGATATCCATTGAATTTTTCCCATTTTCTTTCTTTGTGAAGGACTTGAAAATTCGGGCGCCGCTGGTGTCACACCCCAAACTCAAGGGGCGCAACTAGCTCCTAATGCCAAAACTCAGGCCCGAGCCGACCCTGCTGAACCATTTGCTACTAGCGCATGGCAGCCACACGCAATAAAGAAATCAAACAAGTATATCTCGGCTTAAAATTAAGCCATTGGCCGGCAAGGCCCCTGCCAACTGATCTATAAAAGAAACAGCTACTCCCAGGAGAT
>JAJOOO010008115.1:0-25050 GCA_029582685.1 Solanum piurae | reverse complement strand
TTATTAATAATAATAGAGAACCCCACACCTCCCACCCCTCTCCACACCCCTTTTAATAATATTATATATTTTTTATTTTAATTTATGCAGCATATTTTCATTTTTACTTATATTTAAAAAACTCATTTTTTATTTAAAAATAATAATTTTAATTTTTTTTCTTAATAAGATATTTATATGAATATCTATATAACTTATTTTAGAACATAAACTCAAAAAATCTCTTTTTAAAAAAATTAATGTTCAAACAGCGTCATTCATATCTAATAAACTTCAAACAAAAAAATTGTGTATTAGAGTTGCATGTACAAGCAATTGAAGAATGAGAAGAGAATAAAAATAAGACGAAAGCGAGAATTTTGATATCTTATTATCGTCACATAAATTGAAATAAAAAATACTATTTTTCTCAACCTAACATGACCTTTGATTGTTAGACACTACTTAAGTAATATTCTTTTTTCAGAAGTAACAATTATTTAATCTTTTGTTCAAAGAATTATTCATTCACTTCTGATGGGAAATTGGATACTTCCTTATGTAACTGCAAATATTATAAATAATATATTTTTCAATAAACTAGTACTTTACTCAAGAGGCCTAACAACAACAGCCAATTAATGGTCTTTTCAAACACTATTAATAGATTGGTGAAAGATTTTTTAAAATTCAAAAAAATAGCTCAATTATATATAAGTAGGTGAAGTTATTAAGAAGCTCAATTATGAATCATTATGAGATTTTAATTACATTTAAACTTTGTTGGTTCTATTTGTATATTTATAAATGTTAGTATAATTTCAGTCTTATCGATATCTCATTCAAAAAATATTATCAACCTATGAATTATGTGATTTCTATCCTTCCGATGAAGTTAGAAGTTTGAGAGTTAAAATTTTAAAATATATGTACATATTTTTGGTGAATTTCTCTTGTATTGGATCTAGCTAAAATTACTGATTCTTCAAAATTTGTATAATAAATTATGTATTTGCCCCTTAAACAAAGTACATATATTAGAACATTAGTACAATATTTAACATAGATAATTGTTAGATGGAAAATGCTACCATATTAGCACTACTAAGTACTAATCTAAGTTGAGATTAATTACTTGCTAAAATATTTACGGCATGGGTGATATTATTGGTTGAAAGCTTATGTGACAAACTAAATAGTATACTGTATACACTAGCCAGGATGGTGATGGACCAGATGAATTCCTCCGTCTTTAATTAGAGATATCTAGTTGGGTTTTTGGATATGAAATTTTTTTAGATAAAAATTGTTCTTTTTTTAATAAATCTTATACAAGACAAATATGAATTAGTCATGGTTCAATGAAGGTGACAACACTGGCGGAAAATAAAAAAATGACAAACTAATTAGTCAGATTTATGATAATATTTAACTATAACAACTAAATTTTCTTCAGAAATGATTTCTCATATTATGTTATATTATATGTGCTTTATAACAATATTTTGTTATATTAGATCAAGAGCTATTGAAAAATCAAATAAATAGCGTTGTTATAAAGATATATGATTGTGATACTAACATCACACGATTTGGTGATGGGTGTGACTCATTCACCCTTAATCAGAAAATTTATTTATAAATCAAATTTATAAATCTTGAGAATAGAGAAATTTCTTATTAGGAACGATTTTCCTTTAAATTATTCTTAGTGAATTTTGAATACCAATTAATTTTTGAAACAAACTACTTAATTAGCACTACTAGCTCACCAAGAAAGAAGAGAAAGTAATTTTTTGTACTTAAAAAGAGAACTAAAGTAGAGTGTTAATCAATTATCAATTACTCCATGCACCAAGAAGCTTCGTGATTATGGAGGCTTTTTATGAATGATTTCAATTATACTATATGATTTGATTTTATTTATTTTTTTAAAAAAGATCTAACTCTTCTAAAGTTGGTGGTTAGAATAATTATATCTTCCTTTTCTAATTCATTTGTTTCCCCCTTTATTCCTAGCATATCTTATCACAACAACAAGCACAACCTACTCATGTACTTCATATTCTAGACACTCATATTTTTACAATAATTATTCAAAGCTTTTGATTCTAAAATGTGTTGAGTTAGTATAATATATTTTCTTCGAAATACTCACTAATTGTACTTACCACTTAGGATTTTTTAAATTAAAATTTAAAAGTCTTATCAGATTAATTTAGATTTGCGTGATTTAAAATCTATTTAACGAAAAATCACTTTCTATCAAAAAAATATTATATTTTCATGTTTGAACCTGAAATCTGCACTTAAAAATCTAGAAATATCATCCATCCCCATGTTAGGATATATAAATAGAAAAAATAAATGCATGCAGTATTATTGACTTTGTTGCAATAATAATAATAATAATAATTTGGCACTTTTACAATCACACTATATTATATGTAAAAAAACTCATTGCCTTATAATTATCTTTATATCACGAATTTATATATATAGTACAATTTATGTGTTACTAGTTTTTATATTGCACTCCATACATTTTATAATTTTGACATATTTTTTTATGTTTAGCTTTCACCTTGGTGTTTTTTTCACCTCGGTGTTTGACATGAGTTAAGCATAAACGATGAAGTGGAGATTCATATAGTTATTATATTTTTTTATTTGATTTTGGTCATTTCTTTTGGGTTTAATTAATCTAAATTTGTACAACATTTAATAACTCATTGAGAAAACTTTCCGCCTCTCCCTATCAATTTTATTTATTTATTTTAGGACTCTAATTAGACAAATATTTGTAACTTTTTTTTACCGCATAAGTATAAAAATATATTTATTTTATAACTCCGTATTTATTCAAACTTTGACTTATAAATAGAAACAGAGATAACTCTACTTTCTAAACCAACCAAAGTCAGCTCATTGATTTGCCTCATTCAAAATGTCATTAATTAAAAAGGATAATATTCAGAAAAAATAATTTTGGCAAATTTGTTACTATTACATTTGAAATAAATATTTATTATGCTTCATCTTCAAAAAAATTTATTACATTTGAAAAAAATATTTATTGTGCAATTATTTCATTATTTTTCTTTGAAGTGTATAGATATATATTTATGAGCACAATAATACTAGCTAGATTTATTAGAAACTTGTAGCTATCTTTAATTAGTTCAAATTAACTATCCACCAAAATAAATTTACATGTTATCATATTTCAACCCTTACGATATGATTTTTCCAATAATTTACACAAAAATTATAGTTGAGATCATATTTTTATTTATTCAGTTGTATACATTTCTTTATATGTGGATCTGATTTTTTTTAGATCAAATCATATGAATTTTTTTTAATAATGAGTGACATTGAAATCCGAACTCAAAACCTTTATATATATTCTAATATTATATTATAGCATACACGTGATATCTCATAAAGAAAACTTAGATGGTTAGAAATTACACTTCTTTTCTTTAATTTGATTAAAATAGCATGAATTTATTAATTGAAACTTCAAACAAATATGATAAAAATGTTTGTTTTTTTTTTAAAAAAAAAAAAAAATGTCAGAATTAGCAGCTTAGGAGATGAGGTGTCTGTCAGACTTTAGGTACAAATTATTTTTGGATGATTCTGCCTATTTTGAACTTCTACATTTGAGAGAGTCACCTTTTGGTGTGTATCCCAAAAGGTTTAAAGCCATATAAGAATAATTCATAAAGTTTCAAACGTAGGAGTATTTTTTTTCGATGTCTGAATCAGTTTATGCGTATTTTAATTAATTTTATTAGATAATTGTTATATCTATCAACGATAGTTATCAGGTGACAAATACACTAGTAATATTTTTTCATCTCAATTCATTTGTTGTTTTAATTTATTATTAATATAAAAGGAATTAAAACTAAATTTTGAGTTTTTAAAGAATTTAAGAGAAAATAGATATTTGAGATGGGTTCAAAGTGGACCTTAAATACAGTTATTAGAAAAAAATTGATCTTTTCTGTTAGTTAAATTACACATTAACAATTTTGATCTTTTATGTTAGTTAAAATTAAACTTTAACAATTTTGATCGTTTATGTTAGTTAAAATTAAACATTTATGTTTTTATTTTCGTCAAATATTTAACAAATTTTAATAAATAATTAAGCTAAAACTATGAAAAATGTGTATTTTATTTTTTGGTGATACTTCTCAAACAAATATTTTTTTAGCAAAAATTGAAAACCTAAATTTGCAAAATTTATTTATGTAATAAACTAAGAACAAACACCAAATGGTGGGGGTCATAATGAGTGTTGAATACTTTCTTTGCTTGAAGAGAATGAATTCTAATAGTAGTTTGCTTTCGAAAGGTACTTTATGAAAGTCGATCCATAACGTAAAAATACAATTGATAAGATTAGAAACTTTTCTACTTCGTAAAATACTTTTGACAATAAACATTAGTTAAAATAAAGATATTTTGAAAATTTGATCAAACAAATTATTAATTTCTACTATTTTTAAAAAAAAGGATTTTGGTGCTATTCAATTTAAATCATTTTAGGACCATTCAAAGATTATTGACCAAAAGAAAATATACAAAAAGAGGCTCAAGAAAAGCAACTCTATACATGCTAGAACACTAAAATATAGTAGACAAATATATTGTGTATATCTTTCTTATAATATTATGGAACATGTGCCATGGAGGGGAGCCTACCATATGGCTAATATGATTAACAAAAAAAGAGAGAGTAAAAGTAGACTAAGGTATGAATGCATTAACCATCATACACTTTAATCAGTTCCTAATAGTATTTTATGCATTCACTTTTACTTTTACTTTAAAAAAAACATTAAGCTTAATATTTATTCATAATCAAAGTTTCGAATCTTAAAAATATAAAAACCTCTTGATAGGAACTTAGGAAGTGACATTTACTCCCTCATAATTCTACGCGGTGTGAAGATAAATGAATCAGATCAATAACTATTAAATATCAAATGCTTAAAAGGACAGTATATTGTACTTATACATTCTTTTATTTTTTCAATTTTGTAAAAATTAAGTAAAACTAATGATCATACTTCACTTTACTTATTCCAAGCTCCAACCAATATTCATGTGTGTAGTATAAATTTAAATTAGTCGAATCGTAAAATGAATATCGATAGATATATTTTTGTTTAAAAAAAAGTGTAGGAGGAAAGAAAGGGTAAGCATGTCTACATGGTCAATATAGATAGGTTAGAAGTTAGAACTTAGAAGAAGACATAGTTGGTGACTTTGTTAAGAATCAAGAGGCATGTAGCCCTTAATATCAAATGTATCATGTACAATTAAATTATTTTCACCTTATAATATAATAAGAGAAAAGTAAAATATAAGTAAAAAATAAATTACTTTAACTATTTATCAATATCTAAGGATGGAAAGTTACTAATATAAGTCTTATACTTGTAATTCTCTCTTCTTCTTTTTTTAAAAATGTAAGGTTTAAGTATTCATCATATCCATTGTTAATCAAAGATCTCAATTTTAAATTTAAAAAATAAAATAAAATTTTATAAAGAGTACGCCTTTATCTCATAAAATGTGGCTATTGACAGCAAATCTAAATATTAAGTACCATACTTCAAAATAGATTAAAAAAAATATGAGATAGAAAAAGAAAAAGTGTAATTAACTCCCTCCCCCGCACCCGCACCCCCACAATCCTTAGTTCCCTTCATGTGTGTTCTCTTTGTTTGAGTGAAGATTTCGATAAAGAATGTGGATTTTTTTCAACTCATTTTATTTTTATTCGTCATATATTTTATGTATAACATACTAAAAAATATATAAATATACTTAATAAAAAGAAACATATCAAAATGAGGATTTTTTAAATTTTTTATTTTTATTCAAATTTCATAAACAATTTTTTTTTCTAATATCCTCCCCTAATATATAAAAGTTAAAAAAGATCTTATATCCTCTTAATTTAATTGTTTTGACATGACTTTGGATAGAAATGTGACAGGAAATAAGGAAATTGTTGGGCATAGCAACAAATGATTGTGACCAATTAGAACGTACTTTTTGTTATTTTGCCAAATATAAAAATAACATACACATGCCAAAAGAATTGTCTAATCTATCTAACTTTGCCCCACTATCAACAAAAATATAAAAATCTAGAGAGTCAAAATAATTCGAGTAATTTTCCTAAATAGTCATTCATATTTGAAAAATTACTTAGGAATATCACTTATGTTTCCTTTAGGATCATAATATCACCTAACTTTAACTATTTTATTCAAAATATACTTGACACAACAAAATTTTATATCTCTCCTAATGGGATACCATGTCACGTATTCCTTTTTTATTATTAACAATTTTTTTAAAAAATCTAGACAACCCATATTACCCAGTAAAAAAAAATACAGCAAATCATGACATGCTTTTTTGAAGCGATTATGCTAAAAAAATATATTTTGAAGATCAAATTTGTTTATAAGGCGGTGATAAAAAATTTGTTACTAAATTTATTGTCTTTTTCATCAGCTTCAAGAAACTAGTTTAATTTTTTCCTCAACAACAAGACTAAATTTTTGAATGGCTATAACGGCAAATACTCGTAAATGAAACATAAGATAAAGATTTTCGCTATAAAAGTGAAGTAATTAGATTTTCATTGAAAATGGATGAATGCTCTCTTGTAGATGCATTAACAAGTTGTCATTTAAAGAATTAAAAAAAAAATATTAAAAAATGTGACATGGCATCCTAGTAGGAGAGATATAATGTTTTTTTTATGCCAAGTATATTTTGAGAAAAATAGGCAAAGTTAGGTGATATTGTAGTCCTAAAATCATAAGTGATATTCCTAGGTAATTTCCCAAATATCTAGGGAAATTACTCAAATAACCCTTGGTTTCAACTTTGTTATGAGGCTTTTATTTATGTAAAATTGACTAAGAATCGCCATCGGAGTGAAATAGTAAATATTCATTCATGTTTAATTGGAAAAAAAATTGAATTTTAATTTGAATTTTGAGAAAATTACATTTGATTAAGATTTGTCAGTGTAAATTTAACTTAGTGAAATTTAAATAAATATCATATCAGATTAGATAAGAAATTTTTAAAAAATAATACGATATGTTATATTGCATCTAGCAAATTTTAACGTGCAAAAAGGGAATAGAGCTTTCAATTAAAGTTAGATTAAAGGGAAGAGTATTACTAGTAATAAAATAAGTTAAACAAAAGTTAAGTCAATTTACAAAAATTATGAACGAAAATTATAAAAAGGAAATTATAATCCAAGACACTTATTAGAGTTAACCAAACTCCTTCAAAACATTAGTCTCATTCAACATAAAAGAATAGTTGCCTTCCAATCATTATTATAATAAAAATTACGCACTTTTTTTGATAAAAGCTTATTAATATTATGTTGATCTTCCACATGCTTTGGAGCCACAATAAATTAAAGTTGTGTTTGTGTGATCTAAAGATTACAAGTTCGAGTCGTGGAAGCAATCACAAATATTTGCATTATGATTTGTCTACATCATCTTCTTGGAGAGCGATCCTTCCTTAAATCCTACATGAATGCAAGATAATTTATGCATCGAGCTGCCCTTTTATGTTCTTCCACTTGCCAATTCATATATCATGTTATTCAAATACAATTTCTAAGCATAAATTAATATTGACATATTTTGTTACCGTTGAATTAGATTTATATATAGTTAATAGTTCTCCTAGAGAATATTAGCAGTTGACCTGGTTTAATTCCCAAAAAGTTTTTAAAGAAAAAGGAGGAATATGGAATATAATTTTTTTTTAAAAGTAGAGAAGGTAGTTTCTAGACTTGGGCCAGACTCTTGGGGTTAAAAAAAATAAAAAGTGATAGTTATGGGTCTTGATTTGTCATTTGTCAAAAAGTAGAATAACTATCACTTTCTTGAGAATTTTTCTCTGGGAAAGGGATAGTTAACTCACAATATATTTGTTGGTCCCCCTCTCTAAAAAGTTATATATACAAAAATCACTAAAGATATTGTTAAATGAACGAATTGAACTAAATTTAATTAGTTAAAATGATTTAAGTTAACAAACACTAAGGCAGAGTAAAAAATGAGCAAAATAATGAGTCATACTCATCAAATTTTAACTTGTTTGTATACCTAATAAAAATCTGTTTTCTATATTATGGTTATATAAAATAAATGAAGCAAATATAAAGTCTTTTTAAAAATATTTTAATAAAATTTATCGTGAATCAATTTGAGCTACATATTCAGCACAAATCAATTAACTTTTAAATATACTGAATTGACGGATATGAAAATGTGTTATTAATAAATGAATGGATCATACCTGTTCAAACTTGAGGAGTTTGAGGCAGATTATCTTTTATAAACTAATTTTGTCATCATTATTCAGAATCTATTGGCATGTGATGAATAACATTCTTCTAACTTTAACCAAAAGTCGTGGGAATAAAGAAATACCCACTTATATAAGGAGCCTTTTAGCCTTTAACGTGTCTTATATACCATGTGAATAAGAGGTTAGTATTGATTTAACATGATATATATTAGTATTAAAATATATACATATTATCACAATTCTATAGTTTGTGTGGGGGTGGGTAAATGCCTCCAATACTGCAAAATTCAACAGTGAAGTTTAAGTTTTGGTAGTTGGTACTTGGTACTTATAGAACTTCATTAACACCAAACAAAAGTTGTGGTGGAGCCGAGCGATAAATATCACTGTCATTTTTAATCAGAAGTATTGAGTTCGAGATTTGAGTATGAAATTGTCTTTATTAGAGAGTTTTTTTACCTTCTAATATAAAACCTTCTAACGCAAATTTAAATTTTTGTTGCACTCCAATACAAGTATTAGTCGCCGAATAAAAAACTAAAAAAAGATCATAGGGCAAAAATATCACAAAGGGGGGAATTAGAAGGCCCTAAAGGGTCTTTTGCAAGTGGTCCTTGCCCTAACCATTAGCTTGTTTCACTATGGGAAAATTGGACCAAAAAGGAACTTTTACAAATTTCAGTTTTTTGATGATTTATTTTTGTTTTACTTTACTTTAAGCCCAACTTCTCTTTGGGCCAAAATAGCAGCCCAAATCTGTTTGATATTTGAATCCATTTGATGAAATTATTTAGAAGTGTTATTGAAGGAAGAATTTTTTGTGGTAAACTTTAAACGTATTAGTTGCTTACTATATCAAATTATATTAATTTATTATGATCGAGTGATTTAGTAAGGTGGAAATATGGATAAATATTGTGTACTTATGAGTGATATAGTATGATATGGGTAAATACTGATCCACATTAAGCCATTACACCTAATCGAATTATTAACCTTAAGAATCAACAAATTCAAGTAAAAATACATATTACTTAACCATAAATATTAAAAAGTCTATATGTTTTATATTTATTTATTTGGTGTAGGGCGGCTTAATATATTGGTGGTCTAAAGCTGAATTCTAATGAGGGATCTTCATTTTTTTTCAAGATTTTTTTTTTTTTTATAAAAGGGAACAAGGGATAATTAAAGTGTGAAACTCACAAAAACTTGATAATGCAAGTATATGTGTTTTTTAAAAACATAGTCTCTTTTTAATAAGAAACTTATAACCTTGTTATTTTTTTAAAAATGAGGCGCCTCAAATTTAGGGGCCTAATACACTTGCCTTTTTAATTTGTCTCTAGAGCCGCCCTTTATTTAGTGTAAACACATATTTAAATTATTATTTTTCCATATGATAACACACAAGCATTATGTAACACAAATTCTTTTACGATAAATACATGCCTTCGTCGGGATTTTATACTCAATCATGTAAATTTACTATAATGATTTAATGTGGTGAAAGTACATATTAATTAATTATAATTAAGTATTAAAATCTACATGCAAATACATATCGTATGTATATATTAATTTAATACAAATATCAAATGTGAGTAAGCTTATACCTATCGGGATCATTTGGTTGGTAAAATAAATGATAATAAGCCCGAAATTAGATATAAAATTATTCTATTTTGCGTTTGATTGAATTTCATTATCCAAAATTAACAATTCAGGGTTTAATTTATACTCTATTATAGTAATATTTATTCTATGCAGCAATGAGGGTGAAATAATAATCCCATGATTATTCAATTGCAAAGCAAAACACAATAATCATAAAGATGCCTCTTCCCACAAAATTCTTTAAAAAAATTCAAGGATCAATTTTTTAAAAAAATTCCATCCATAATTTAACCTGTCTATAATTAGTACAACATGAAAACTGCTGCAAAATTAGCAAACCACTTGAATAAGATTATATTTATTATTTATGCTTATATCATAGTAATAAAAATATTCATATTCTTCTGAAAAATTCCTGGTCAAACTTTTGTTTTGACCTTTCTAGTTCTTGTGTCAATGGTCATACATTTATGAACGTTTTGGTAGTTGGTCACCTTATCATTTATACCTTTCACATTTGATCATATTTTTCCCTTTATTTTCTAATTTTGTTATCCAATTATTTTGATACTTGCTGGTTCAATTAATTTAAAAGTATATCATATAAAACTCATTAAAAGATAATATCAAATAAGTGAATATTATCAGTCTATGTTAGATGAGATTGAATCAAATTTACTCTTAGGTCCTGGAGTAAGGGTGAATCCACACACATATTCAATCATTACGTTAATTCACTTCTAGTTTATTCAACAAAATGATTCAAACTTTTTAGCTATCTAGAACCACAACGCGACTAAAATCATTATTTGTCAATTTTTTCAATCTCCGATTTGACCTCCAACATTACTAAAAATAAATAAATAAATGTCTTTCTCAATGTTCAAAAGTGAGTTTTTGGCACAAAACATACTTAAACTATACCCAAACTTAAATTACATCCTTAAAGTATCATTATTAGCAGAAAACATCCTTCAAGTATTTAAAAGTGAACAATTTTCATCCTTTTGTTAGATATCGTAAAAAAACTAAGGGTACCTACAAAAACATGAGCAGTTCACATGACTATCAACAAAATTTCCCAGCATAATTTCATTACCTGCTATAAAAATTCCTGAAAAAAATATTAAAAATCTTAGACACTATTACTTACTGAAACAAAAAATGTTTGGAAGGTGTGAGGATACATGATTTGATCTTTTTTTCATTTAGTAACGGAAAGAAGTTGGAGCTTAATTCTTTTTTCATAGTTAAACTGTATTTAGATCAATAAATTTTTGAGCCAATCTGATATTGAAGTGATCAATATATCGATTATTTCTCGCATTTGAGTTTCATTTTACATTATTAGAAGTGGAAGTCTCCAACAAACGGCGCTTCTAACATATTCAATTGAGAATTAACATCTTTCAACTAATAATATTTTTAATATCAAATTACATGAAAAATAAATGAAAAAAAAACTGTCAAATTAAAAGATTTTGCATAATGCTAAACTCAATTACCCAAAAAGTTCACGATAGTATTTTTTTGCGTATCTAAGAATAATAATTACGAAGGGATGACTTGATTTTTGTGGGATCTGTTAGTTTTCTGATAAATTCAAATAGAATGATGAAAATTGTTCAATTTTAAATACTGAAAGGATGTTTTCTGCTAAAAGTGATACTTTAAGGACATAGTTTAAATTTGGGATATAAATTAAAGATGATTTTGGCAAAAACTCTTCAAAAGTTGATATTTTATTTTTGTAATAGTGGATTCGAAGTTTCTTAAATGAAAAATGGTTCAATTTATTAATTTAGTTTTAATATTTAATTGGTTATATTTGACCAAGATACCTTTCACACTTTCTCTCCCAAAATTAAAAGAAAAAAAATAATACTTTTCACACTTGGCTATTTCCTTTATAGTACAATTGTTTTGTCTCAGCAATGACGTCAATGATTATGACTTTTCTAAAAATAAAATAAGTAAAAGACAAGTGTCAAACCTCATTAAATTGAAAATAAACCCAAAAAGTAATTAACTTAAAAAAAGAAAAGAGCACTTCTCATAAATTAAATTCCCACTCAAGGACAAAAATAATTAAATAATTCCCACTTGTTTACTTTATTTTATTAGTTTTCAGAAAAATACAAATAATTTATCAAAAATAGTTTCTCTACCTCATAAAGATAAAATTTATGTACATTTTATTTATGAGATTACACGATTATATTACTATTATATAAAAACACTTTTTGAGTAGACATTAATCATGCTATTCTCATGATTAAAAATTGGGAAAAGGTAGAAGTACCTCCCTAGACTATGATCCAGATTCCAAAGACACATCTTAACTAAACTAAAGTCCTATTACCTACATGAACTCATTTTTTTTGTAATTTTATACACCTTTTTGGCTTACATGACATCTAAATATCTCCTACGCGCCTCAACTGTGTGGAGTCAGGGGTGTGCCATATAAACCAAAAGGTGTACAATATTATTTATAAAATGAGTTCAGGGGTAATAAAATCTTAGTTTAGTTAACGTGTGTCTCTGAGATTTCTATCATAGTCTAGGGTACTTGTGCCTTCTCCCTTGAAAATTTGAGCATTAAAGGTATAGATAAGAACCAAAGTTAATTGTTAATTCATTAAAGATTATCACATTTTATTCGAAAAAATATTCATTTTATTGCCATTAATATCTTGTATTAATTTATATTAAGAAAAAATTCTTTAATTGTATATTATAAAATAAAATGATACTAAGTATTATTATTGTTATGTAATAAATCACATTTCCAATTTGACTTGATCTTCTCTCTAACTGTCGTGGCAACTGTACAGTCAGCAAATCAATCGGCATATAACGTGCCACGTGTACGTTCGTTATTGACGACCTTCCTCGTCTTATTATCTTTTTTTTTCCTTCCCATTTTAGCCAATAAAAAATTGTATCCATTATAAATATCAGTCCACATTCATCATTTCTCTTAACAAAACTTTTTTTTTTCATCTTCACCAAAAAGCTCTAACTATTTTTCCCTGTGAAAGTTCATCAATGGCGGAGAAATCATTCAAGTATGTGATCGTAGGTGGCGGTGTTTCTGCTGTGAGTATCTCATCACCCGATCGTCAAATTTAGCTTTAATTTTTGAGTTTTTTATTTATTTTTTATCAATAGACTTTAATTTTTGAGCTGACATATTTGATTTGAGTTCGGAATTGCGGAATTCGTATTCTAGTTTTTTTTTTTTGATGATTTTTCCGGTGAGAATTATTCGATGTGGTATATAGTTCACAATAGATCTGAAAGTTAGCATAGTGAAATGGCGTTTCGGTTTCTGCGTCTGTACATATACTCACTGATAAATATAAGGATATACAAGTATTATTTTTTTCTGATAACTGAGAAATCGTGTGGTGCACGGTTCTGCACAAACATATATTCATGTATTTTTAGTTTTACTTAATATTTTGATAGTCAACTGTTAGATTATGGAGTTTGAAAGCGAGAATTATCTCCATTCAGTGTTTCAATCTGCTGTGGAATGGTTGATTTGCTTCGGAATGGAGTTAGATCATAGATGCTTTCAATACGAAGTGATAATATATATAGAGACGGATACCCATGCTCATATACATCTTTGTGTGTGTGTGCTTGTGTTACTTTTTTGTTCATGTCAATTTTTAGATTTTGGAGAGTGATAGCTAGAGTGTTGTTGTAGGTAAGCTTATATCCTTCATTGTTTTGGCTTTATTGTTGAAATGAGTGACTTTGAAATGGAGTTTGGAGGGTTTGAATACGAAGTGATTTGAAAATGTAGAACCTACTAGTTGTCTTGTTGAGATATTGGGAGCAAGAGATCACGACATACTTATTTCTATTTACTTTGGATGGTTAGAACCAGTTGACACAAAATTAAATGTGATTTGATGAGTTAAAGTATCCCAGTCTCCTCTATTTTGTCCTTTGGCTTAGAAATTGTAGATATCTTCGGACTTCGAATGGTTGGGTACTGAACTCTAAATCTTTCATTAGAATATTGTAATTGGCATATAGGTTTCCTAATTTGTCATTCCTCTTATTTGGGATAACTAATGATTAGGATTTTATTAGAGATAGTATGTATTGCTACTTCTGCCCACAAATTATTTCTTTGTTTTGTATAAAAGATTCCTTTTTTGCATTTACTGTAACTGTACGTTTCTTTTTTTCCTGGTATTGACAAAGAGGCTACAGTTACCTTTTCCCCTAGGATGTGGAAAAAAGTTTATTAGGAAGTAGCTGAAATAAAGGATTATAGTTTTGTTTCTGAAATCTTGTAGGAACAAATCTTGTTGTTTATGCATTCAAATTTTTTGAATTCGTGGTCGTAAATTAATTTAACAAGTTTGGTTGCATTTGCAGGGGTATGCTGCTAGAGAATTTGCAAAACAGGGAGTTAAGCCTGGGGAACTGGCTATTATTTCCAAAGAGGCAGTAAGTATTTTGTACTGCTTTCTTGCCTTCACTAATTTAATTTTAAATCCTAGTTGCATTGCTGCTTGTGTGGACTTCATTTTGGAGAAGGGAGCATTTGTTTTGTTTTCTGTAAATATCGTATCATTGGTCTCTAGATTTATATAAGAATCTCTAAGTTCTGTTGTTGATGTTATAAGCTAATTTTATCAGCTTATACTTGTAAATTCCCAGAAAGTATTCATTCACGATTCCTTAGCTAATATACAAGATTGTTAAATTCCCTTTGATATATTCTTGTCTATTTGGATAGGAAAAGTGTCTTGGTACTCAACCATTTGCTTGTAAATTTGTACTAATCTTCTTCGTAAAACAAGTTCTGATCACACCTCTGTTGTCCCTAGTGTGTTAGGCTATGCCTATCTTTCTCTCTCTTTGGTTGATTATTTTTTGCAACTTATCTACTCTTATGTCCATTCTTTCCTGCCCAGCCTGCCTAAATTTTACATCTAACAATCTTTCCTTCTTTCAGGAAAATAATGTTAGATTTGATCTGATTGCTAAAAATGTTTTTTTCTACCTCAGGTGGCTCCTTATGAACGTCCTGCACTTAGCAAGGCATACCTTTTCCCTGAAGGCAAGTCTTCTTTTTTCCTTGGATAGTTAATTTTGACTTCCGTAAGTGGTAGTGTGGATGTGGACTTGAATAAAAGTCGTATTACAGAAAATGCATATCATCTTTCTTTGTAGTTAAAGTCCTTGCACACACATTTGAAAATGTATCTCAACTTTTCTTGTAGAATGGTCATTGCTTCTCCTACTAGCAAAGAAAAAAAATGAAAAATAGAAAAACAATTTCAGCATGATTATAATACAGAATGTCATCTCATGTGGTTTTGGCACAAATTGCTAAGTCAAAAAACTGCTGTACTTTTTAAACATTTGAAATTGACCTGGTATCATAAAATCTTTTCCCTAACACATCCGTTTATCTACCAGGAGCTGCTAGACTCCCAGGGTTTCATGTGTGTGTTGGAAGTGGAGGAGAGAGACAGCTTCCTGAGTGGTATGCAGAGAAAGGTAATAGTCTTTGTGTTTAAGCAATTATTTGCAGACATATGGCCATGCATGACTTCTGTTAACTTTACATATGGTGGTATATCTGGTGGAAGACACATCTCTTATGAATCATATGGTCTCATCTTGCAGGCATCTCGTTGATCCTGAGTACTGAAATAGTGAAAGCAGATCTTGCTTCAAAGACTCTTGTTAGTGCAGCTGGGGGATCTTTTAAATATCAAACACTTGTTATTGCAACAGGATCCACCGTGAGTCTCTTGGAAATGTGGTTGTGTTGTTTAATTTAAAAATTTTCTTTGGTCATTAGATTAATTTATTGTTTGTGTCTGTTCAGGTTTTGAAGTTGTCAGATTTTGGTGTACAAGGTGCTGATTCCAAGAACATCTTTTACTTGAGAGAAATTGATGATGCTGATCAACTTGTGGAAGCATTAAAAGCTAAGAAAAATGGTAAAGCTGTTATTGTTGGGGGAGGGTACATCGGTCTCGAGCTTAGTGCTGTACTGAGACTGCACAACATTGAAGTCAATATGGTTTACCCAGAACCATGGTGCAGTAAGTAAATTGCTTATAGTTTGCACACTGCATGCATAACATGAAACGTTAAACTGTTTCATGGTAGTCAGTTGTGGAGAATATATTGTCCTGCTTAATTGTATTGTTATCTTACTGTAATCCTTATGCTTTTCCAGTGCCTCGGCTTTTCACAGAGGGCATAGCTGCATTCTATGAAGGTTATTATCAAAACAAGGGAGTCAATATTATCAAGGGTACAGTGGCTGTTGGGTTTGATACCCATCCAAATGGAGAGGTTTTTCTCAAGACTGCACCATTTTGAGAAATTTGGTTGAGCTTTAGAGCATTGCCTCACTGCATTCTTGTTTCCAATTTGCAGGTGAAGGAAGTCAAACTTAAAGATGGCAGAGTTTTGGAAGCTGACATAGTAGTCGTAGGAGTCGGAGCAAAACCACTCACGACTCTATTCAAAGGGCAAGTTGAAGAGGAGAAGGGTGGAATTAAGGTGTGTGCTCACTGTTCAGTACTCATCCTTCTAATAAGTTCTGGCTTGTGTGCTTTTTGATAATTTTGTCATTTTCATGGTTAAACCTTTAAATTTCCAGTATAATGTACCAAAATAAATTAAATAGTTCAGTATAAGCTTCAAAAATAGATGAGACCAACTGGGATGATTTGTTGAAGGAACAGATCAATGGATTCAAGAAATTCTGGTGCTACTTTAGTCAATACAAAGAAATGAACTAATCGCACATGAGAAATTGTATCGAATAGTAGAAATCCTTGAACTTATCGTTAAGGAAACAATCATATTTTTCTTGTCGAACTAAAGCTGTGTGTTCTCGTCAAGCTATAAGCTGTCTGTTTCTCGTATGTATCAGAATTACGATGGATTATGTCATGTTCCATTCAAAATTACTTTATTCCTGTACTTACAAAGGTTTATACTTGCAGACAGATGCGTTCTTCAAAACAAGCGTACCTGATGTATATGCTGTGGGTGATGTTGCCACTTTTCCTTTGAAAATGTACAATGAGATTAGAAGAGTTGAACATGTTGATCATTCTCGCAAATCTGCTGAGCAGGCTGTCAAGGTATGTGACAGTTCCCTGATGCTATCCAGAGTTGATATGAAAGTTTTATATGAAGGTTTATATCGTCATCCTGCTTATAATATGTTGATTCTTTACTGGTCAACTGTGATTGCTCTCATGAGTCATGATATAAACTGGATATTTGAAGCACACTACACATTCAGATTAGGGTGTTCAAATACTGAAAACTATCTCCACTCTACATGCCTACTGATTGTTTATGTCCTGGCATGAGTACAAATTTGTAACAATACAACGTTAAATTACACTCACACAGGTTATCTTTTGCTTCCACTGTGTGACTTCTTAGAACAGCTTTCTGCAGTTTGCTAGTGTCTTTCTACTCTGTCAATCAACTCGATCAAATGTAGTTACAAATTCTCAAACTCCACATCTTCTTATGAAGTAAAAATGTTAATGTTACATTGTTGCTGGTGCAGGCAATATTTGCCAGTGAGCAAGGGAAGTCTGTCGATGAATATGACTACCTTCCATACTTCTATTCCCGTGCATTTGATTTGTCTTGGCAATTCTACGGTGATAATGTGGGTGAAACAGTGCTCTTTGGGGACGCTGATCCCAACTCTGCAACTCACAAGTTTGGACAATACTGGATCAAAGATGGAAAGATCGTTGGTGCATTCCTCGAGAGTGGGTCACCTGAAGAGAACAAGGCAATTGCTAAAGTTGCAAAAGTTCAACCCCCTGCTACCTTGGATCAATTGGCACAGGAGGGCATCAGCTTTGCCTCAAAGATCTAATTTTTATACCTATTTTGGATTTTAAAACAGCTCTTTGAAGTTTCTGCCTTATTTACAATGTTGTAATCGTTTGACATTTTTCGTGGCTGGTTGATTGGTAAAAATATGATGTTTCTTCATCTGAGTTTAGTTGCAGAAGATCACCCTGTAAGGCATATATATACATACCTTAAAGTGTGACATCTCTGTAAATAATGAATGTTAGAAGCAATGGTTTGTGAAACTCTTCTCCAGAAAAATATGAGCATCTATTTACTTGGATTTTGTTGTGCTTATTGAATGAAAGCGGCACACTTTGGTTATGCACAATGTGAGTTATGTGACACTATTTCCTCATAGTCCGTTTTATAAAAAGACATCGACATTAAAATTCACATTTTATCCTTAATGGCATGCTTATATAGACACAAAATGACGTGCATTAAAAACATCTTAAAGGTTGATGTGAAACTATTGTTTACTTTTCCTAATAATAGTACCTTCTATACATTGCCTAATTTTAAAGGCAAGAAAAGTTGGTTATATCTCAACATGAAGTTGAAGTTTCAACTTCCAGAATCTGCGTAGATTACCCTAACAACAAACGAGCTCTGGCAACGATATAGTCTTAGGTTATCCTCACTAGCAGAAATGAAACCAAGGAAACAACGTCCTCGGTCTAATGTTGATTCTACTCTGCCAATATGTTGGCAGCATTTCAGAGCTTTATACAACTAACTTTTCTTCATCTAGTCCAGGAACTACAACATCATCTCTCATCATGTGATCGTAATCATCTCCGACCTGTGCTCCAACTTGACTAAACAGTTCAACGACTGCAGGTAACTTTCCATAATACCTCTTCATAGAATCTACCAAAACGTTACCAGCATGCGGGTTTTGGACATGCCAAACATATACAGTGGACAGAAGATCATCTATTGTTGCCTCTTGCCAAGCATGCTGTCCATCCCTCATCTGGTGCTTGAAGGCTTGACATTGCCTAACCCTATGACCCTTTGGCCCTACTTGCAACTCAGGACAATATCCACATGTTTGAACGCCATACGTTTTCATGAGCTGTATAGCTCCAGTACGCATAATCTCCCAAGCTTCCATTCCTCGCATGGCAAATCCTGGAGAAGTGATAAGTAAGTAGTGGAAAATCAAACTAGAAGGTTTGTCGTACCATAAGAAATAATTCTTTTTTACATACTTTTAAGTCTATGATGCTTAGACTCTTCAAAAATGTCGACAGGTCGTGTCGGATACTCTAAAAGTAGTGCATTTTGGAGAGCCCGATAGAGGTGCGGCAACAATTTTGGAAACTCCAAGCAACATAGCTTGAAGCTCTAGAGAGGAAATTGATGTATTTGAATAGGAAAATGCACATTGAAAAATGACTAACAATTATAAGTGAAAACATTGTAGTAACATAAAGACAAACCTTTTATGTCATCATAGGGTAAATTCAAATAATTTCCAACTCCGATGGGCTTCTTAATAGTTTCCTTAGACCTAAAAGTTTCTATGTCCTTCCCGAACAAATCATCCTTGGGAAACCTCTTCTCAAAATCTATGAGTTTTCCAGCAACCCGGTAAATGGGGAACTTCCTTCTTCGGGTTGGGTGCTCAGGTAAGTCCACACCAGCCTGAATGCATAATTCTACAAGGACTGGGATTCGATCAACTTCAAGTCGCTCATTATGTGAAACAGCTCTTCCTAACCTGTCATAGAGATGAAAAGATTGTACAACAGGTAATACATGATCTACGCCCCCTCTTTGCCATGTATGCTCTTTGTTCTTCTGACTGCCGCTAACATTGCAAGTTCTGATCTTATGTGGTGGATGACCAACGTGAACTTCGGTACATAAGCTGCACAAAAGAACAGAGATCACAACATAGACCTGCTTGCTCGACAATTTTAACAGTTGAATTTCATAATGAGTTGTTAGATAGTCAATCCTCCATCAATTAACAAGGCCTCGACTCCAAATCAGCAGGAGTCAGCTATACGAATCTTCTATATCTGTTGTGTTCTAGTCAAGTCTAATTCATTCCAATACTTACATTTGTCTCCACTAAGTATTTCATGATTTCAACTTAACTTGATATATTATTTGCAAATCAATGTTTACTTACAATTTCATTCATTATTTCAAACTTCAACTTGAAATAGAGAATTTGAAGTTGAAAACTTGTTATAGAACTATTAGAAGTATAAGTGTATAACAATTAATCGATTTTACTCACTATACTTCAACAATTTTTCCAAGTTAAATTCATGTCAAAACACAAATATTCTAACTTCAACTTCAAATATTCTTTTTTTTTCAGCTTCAACCAACTATTGTTCTACCCCCTACTAAATAATTTGCCTTCTATAGCAAAATTGGGTTCTTAATCTTGCACTAATTTCTTACCTTGATAACAAGTTTAATCTGAATTAGTTGATACCACCTATAAGGATCATTACTTCTATCGTGTTATGATCTTAGCTAAGTCTGCATAAGAATAAGTAAAATGAATATCATATTCGACTATTATTAAGCTAATCCTCAATTACCGCAACCCTACTCCTTTATTGGGACTTCAAACCAGCTTTACTCCACAAAAGTTATGCTCCGCCACATAACCTTAGCAGCAAAATTCGCCATATTTTCTCCATGCTTCTGTTCTACTAAAACCTAGTTCCATTATACAGAGTAATGGTCAAAATACACTGAACTATCATTTTCCCGAAAGTTTCACATCCCAACTATTAGATACTCCCCTTTCCTACCTGAACTATGACAATCTATATGTTGAAACACACCTAGTTGAGTATATGATGAAAGTTTAAATAGGAAAAGGGAACAACTGATAGTTGGCCTAGCCAACTTCAAGGTGTGTTTTAATAAACAGATTGTGATAGTTCAAATAGGAAAGGGAACATGGTAAGAAAATTATGATTGGAGTGTGAAACTAGCAAAAAAAGTGATAGTTCAGGTGTGTTTTTGACCATTTACTCTTTTACATATGATTAGTTGCAACAAAGTTTGCTTAAATGCAAGATTACTATGTTGCTCAACTCTTCAAAATTGTTAATGGGTGCATGCTGGGTCCTCCATAGTGTATTGAAAGGATCCGGCACCAGTATGACAACAATTTTGAAGAGTCCGAGCAGCATTTGGATGCAAAATGAATCTTACCTACAAAAATAAATAGGAATTTCGGGTGTGATACTCGCGTAAAACCATTAACTTTTCTACATACGATCAGTTGCAAGATTGTTAGCTTAAATTGGCTGTAAAATGAATCTTACCTGCAAAAATAAATAGGAATTTCCTCCGAAATCCTCGAAACACAAGCTAACAATTGAGCTCTTGAAGCTAACACATGATGAGCAACAGGGATTAGCTTCTCAACTAGTAGCCCATTTTCCGGTGGCCGCAGTGCAACTTCACGTACCACCCTTCTCTCTTGCTTGTCATATCTTGCTCTCCGCTTAAGCTCATTAACACTCGTCACCCATGGTTTTTTTTCAGCCTTTTTCAGCTTTCTTGGTAGAGCTTCCATGGCTGATACAGTTGAATACAATGGACCAACATTGCCCAGTTCCTTCACAATTGATAATATCGCATTTCCACGAAGATTTAAGACTGACGTAACTCGCCTATGAAACATTCTGAGAAGCTACAGATGTGAAATACTGAAAGTTCTCTCAAAGTTCTATTTTGAAATTCGTCAGCTAGGCATTATAACAAACAGTTGGTGTGCAATAGCCTTTGGAGATTAATTAAAATTATATACAAGGGCAGCGCAGTTCACTAAGCTTCAGCCGTGAGGTCTGATCTCAAGGGGTATTCTAACTTTACATGTCAACAACTTTACCAGTTACGTCAAATTCACCTTTGAAAATAAAATATAAAATGAATTGCACAAAAGAGTAGAAATTCCAAAGATGCAAAGAAGAGAAGGAAGAAATAAATTAAAGTGTCTATTTATGCATGTCCAAAGTTGGACGACATACAAGATAACTGAAGTGAAGTTAAATGAGACGTTTATGTATTATTATGCCAATTAAAATAATACATGTATTTCTTTATGCTAAATCTATGTCATTATTATTATACGAGATATAATGTCAAATAAAAATGTGCTTATCAACTATATCAGATTTGAGCGAATGTAAACAAGTAGACACACACGTTATCTTAATATTACAAGATATAATTTAATATGTTATATATTATCATAATAAAGAAAAAACTATAGGGGCGTAACTGTCGGTTCATAAACTAAGTAACTAACTTGGGAAATTGGCCCACTTAAGTAACGAATACGTACTCCTTTCTCAGCTCACTGTACAAATCCACTCAAATATCACCAAAATCTGATCAAAATTGCCCAATTTATTGAGTAGCACAGTCAGTTCGCCGCCCCAATTCCGCCGCGATGAAGAATTTCAGCTACGACGATTTTGAACTGAGAGAGATTCAAAAGCTCGAAGGTCATACCGGTAAGGTTTTGGGGATAGCTTGGAAGGAGGATACCGGAGTATGGGGTTCTCCGGCAGTAATCGCATCCTGGAGTGATGATAAAACCATATGAATCTGGGAAGAGAACTTCTCCGGCTTTTTCGTGTGTAAGGTTTGATTTTTTTTTTTTTTCATTTTGTCAATTTTATCATTTGGATTAGCTGATGTAAATAACTGATAAGGTTTTAAATGTTGAAAAACATTTTAAAGGGATAAATCTGATGTTATAAATAAATAGTTACGTGTTTGAAATAGAAGTGCTGAAACTGTTAATAAACATTTGTGGTAAAAGAATGTTGTCCAAAGAGTGAACTTTTGGGGTTGAGTGAGGCTAAAGTCCATTTAACATGATATTAGAGCTAGGTTCATTCTTGTTTGGGATTCCAGTACACGCTCCAGTTGGGCCTGAGTATGAAGAGGGGTGTTAAAGTTGGTTAAAGTCCCACATTGATTGGGAAATGGACGGGTGATTTGCTTATATTGACTTGAGTAATCCTCCTCTCATGAGCTAGAGTTTAGGGTTGAGTTAGGATCAAGTTCCATTCAACAATTTTCAAGTAGAAAGTTGTAAACTTAGAGGGTGTATAATCCAGCTTATAAGCTAGTTAAATTGACTTATACGCACTTTTTAGCTTGTCTACGCGTTTGGTAAACCCCGTTGAAGATTTTTTTTCCTTTATGTAATTTCTTTATTCATTCTCTAGCACTCTTTCCATGCTCAAGAAAATATAGCTACAATGACTATTTGAACCTATACATAAAAAAAGTGCTGTAATAACTCTTAGAAGGAAATTTTGCAGGCTGTTTTGGAGGCATCATGTACTGTTAGATCGTGTGCCTGGTCACGGGGAAGCAAATTGTTGGCAGCAGCTTGCTCTGATGTCACCACTTCCATTTGGAAAAATGTTGGTGTTCATGCCTATGAGCGTATCTACACTTTAAAGGTACAATGACTTTGTGAGACTATCAGAGAAATTAACTCTCTGTAAATATTGCTACATATAAACTTCAAAGATTTATCAGCACTCAGCAGAATAAGGGAACTTGTTACTATGGAGTTGTTTTTATTTAGCTTATAATTGATTTGGATGGACCTGTATATTAAGGATTTTTTTTTCATTTTCTTTAATGAGTTATAAATCTACTGAAATCCTGTCTGCTTTCTTATTTTCGTTACGTGGATAATGTCCAGGGTCATGAGAATGAAGTGAGAAGTGTTTCCTGGAATAGGGACGGGCAATTTCTTGCGACATGTGGAGGTGATAAGTCAATTTGGATATGGGAAGTTTTGCCTGGAAATGAGTTTAATTGTACTTCAGTGTTACAAGGACACACAGAAGATGTTAAGATAGTTCATTGGGATGAAAGATTTTTGTTCTCCGGTAGTAGTGATAACACCATTAAGGTATATATATTTGAGAGGTTCAACTTCACATTCTCTGTGTGTGTGCATGTGTTATTTGCTTAGGATTCTAGCATGCTTTTCATACCCACATTTCATGTAAGGCATAGAATTGGTAGTCAACTCGTTTCTCCTCCTCTTCTTCTTCTTATTCTTCTTTTGAGGGGGGTGGGATTTGATCCTTCACCAGTGATATTATCTAATCTCTAGTGGTGCTTGAAAATTTTAGGTGTGGAAAGAGGCAGATTATGAAAGTGGTGATTGGCGTGTATTCAAACTTTGGGTGAGTCTGACAGGTAAGAGTTATTATTTGGTGGTATATTTTTCATTTTATTATGTCTAGATAGTGTATAAGTGTATCTTATACACTGAAAAATCTTCCATTGTGTGACTATTTGGAGGCTTCTTATAATAGTCATAGGTCAGATTGTAGTTCTAGAGATTGTCTGAATTCATTTGGAAAAACTTTTTGTGAAGTGTTTCATTCATCCTACTGACAGTGAAAAGTGGTCTATAATTTTCTGGAGAGTCCGAGCAACGTATGACAGAAGTGTTCTATAAAAAGTAAATAATTAAGGGCAAAACCAAACATCTACTCTTTGAAAGTAATTCAAAAAACACTTTGGGTAAGTCTGACAGGTAAGAATTATTATTTTGCAGTATATTTTTCATTTCGTTATATCTAGGTAGTGTATAAGTGTATCTTATATCCTGAAAAACCTTCCATTGTGTGTCTATTTGGAAGATTCATGTAATAGTCATAGGTTGGACTTTAGTTCTAGAGATTGTCTGAATTCATTTGGAAAAAACTTTTTGTGTGAAGTGTTTCATTCATCCTATTGACAGTGAAAAGTGGTCTATAATTTTCTGGAAAGTCCGAGCAACGTAGGACAAAAGTATTTTACAAAAAATAAATAATTAAAGGCAAAAGCAAACTTCTACTCTTTGAAAGTAATTTTTCAAGAAACACTTATCAAAATAAGTTGATTTTGAAATCTTGGCCAAGAAGGCTATCAGTAACGTCGTTTAAGATTGTTTGGGAGCTTATACCGCTACATGGTTGAACTTTCAGAGAACATGTTATCTCCTGTATTCAGGTTAGTCAAAAATACAGAAACAGAAAAGAGATGAAATAGACAGAATGATTTTAATCCGAGTCCACAGAAACCACTGTGTTTCCTTAAGAAATTTAATCCCCTCACTGTACCCGAGGTTGCAGATTAATTCCTCCCAAGATAAAACGGATTAACCTGTTAAAGAAG
>JAJOOO010008114.1:0-22796 GCA_029582685.1 Solanum piurae | reverse complement strand
ATCGACCTCGTCTATCTCTATACTTGTTAATGGAAGACCTACAAATTACTTCCTCCCTACTAGAGGCATTAGGCAAAGAGACCCCTTATCACCTTACATATTCATTATACGCATGGAGTCTCTATATAGGCTTATAAATTATGCCATCGAAACACACCTTTGGCAGCCAGTTAAAATCGGTAGAATAGGTACCCCTATCTCTCATCTTCTATTCACAAATGACATTATCCTCTTAGCCAAAGCGGATACCACAAATACTATTACATTTATCCACATTTTTAATACACTTTCGAATTAATCTGGATAAAAAATAAATTTTAACAAATTATGTATTATCTTCTCTGTAAATTTTAGCCAAAAAAGAAAGAAACATCCTATCTTCTACTCTAAACATCAGTCATAGAGATAAAGTAGGTAAATACCTTGGACTCCCTATCACTAATCTTCATCCTAAGAGTTCCGACTACCAATACATCATAGACCACATGAATAATAAGCTTTGTGGTTGGAAATCCCATCTTCTAACACTAGTAGAAAGACTTACTCTACAAAAATCAGTGTTAGCAACCATCCCTACCTGTGCAATGCAATGCAATCTTCTACCCCAATCAACACGATCTTCTATCTCAATCAACACGCAAACATATTGATCGAATACAAATAAACTTTCTTTGGGGATCCACACCGGATAAAAAAAAACTCCATCAGGCAAACTGGGAACTAGTAACGTCCCCTATAAAGTATGGAGGAGTGGGCATACAAAAAACAAGATAAATTTTTTTGCCCTCTTAAAAAGCTTAAATTGGATATTTCTAAAAAATAAAAATTACCTATGGGCTAAAGTTCTCACCAAGAAATTCCCGAATAGAAGTCAAATGCACAACATGAAATGTTATTCCTATGATTCCTACATTTGGAAAAGTCCTGTAAGAATCTCTCTGCTATTTTATAAAGGCATCTCTTGGAATGTTAGGAATGAAAAAAAAATCGAAGATGGGAAGACAATTGGATAGAGCTACATGCTCGCTTCATCAGATCCAAGGTCCAATAAATTGAAATGAAACAAATCTGATGCTAAACGATCTCCTCAAGGATAACATTTGGAACTTTTTTTTGTCTATCCTTTGTCATCCCTAGAAAAGTTAAAAATTCTATAGAAAACACCTACATCCATACTCATTCACTTATAACATACACTTTCTTTTGGAACAGAAGTAACGACACACTCTTTAACACTAAAAGCGCCAATGTCGCTCCCCATTTTTCCTCAAAATGGATTTTGTGCACGACCTAACTACTCTTTAAGGTCAATTTTAAAAGAAGAGTCGTCACTTAACGCATTAAGGCGTGTTAGGGCACCTATCTAACCTAACTAACTTAACTAAAGGTCAATGAATCAAAGATCGGGTAAGGGTTAAAGTTACCTCAAGGGGAAGGTGTTAAGCATCCCTCGAGGTCAATGATGAGTCCTAGATTTTGACTCATTTAGGGGTTTGTTTTGATAGTTTATAGTCCTCAAATGCCTAATTTTTTCTCCAAGATGATGTTAAAATGTTGATTTGTAGCAAGGAAAGCAAAAGGAGCAGGGAAAGGACACTACCGGGCGAAAATGAGCTAAAAAGATAGGGAAAAAAACTAAAGATAGAAAAATGCTGGGAATCGCCAAATCCACTCACCGACTCGCCAAGTGGCACTTCAGCTCGCCTAAAGTTTCAAACTGCCAGCCCTGTGGAGAAGCCAACTTGGCGATGGATTTGGACATTTGGTGGAGCGTCGACTGGATCGGCGACACATTCTGGATCGCCTAAAGTCACAAAACCTTGAGAACTAAAAGACAAGGAATATCGGCGATGAGATGGAGCGATTGGTGCATCGCCGACCTGGTCAGCGATGCTCAACTTCCATCGCCTAATGGTCCTTGCAGCTGAAATTTGGGAAACTATAATTGAATTTTAAAAGGGTTCAAAGGGGACCTAATTTTTATTATTGAAGTCCAGTTCTAGTTTTCTTTTGTTTTGGAGTATTTTCTCCATTTAAGAACAGCTTGGAAGGGTTTATCAAGTAGATTCGAAGCGGGTCTTTGATTTTTAGCACTTTGGATCATTTTAAAGACTTGGATTACAATACCTAGATCATGGAGAATGTTTTTGGTATTGATTTCTATCTTTTTATGATTCTTGGCTAAAACCCCAATTTTTGGGGTGTGATCATGTGATTATTTTGTTAATTAGCTTATGGGTATTGTTGTTTAATGATTTTAATGTTTGAATGTGGATTTGATCGATATATAAGTATTAATTTATGAATTGTAGTTGCAAATACAACTTTAGCTTAGTGCTTTGGGCTTGCTCAAGATAGAGGTTGTATAACCAAGGTTATCGATTTATGATTGTAGTATGTGGTTTTTTATGGGTTTAGCTCGAGAGAGTGAATCTTAACTCATTCCTACGTATCTAGTTAGAGAGAGTAGATAAACTAAGGTTTTGGGTTGTTTTGTAGTGTTAAGCTTGTTGAGGTTCGAGAGAACTTGCCTGAACCATAATAGTTGTTCGAAAGAAAACTATTTCACCTATAGTCTAGCCTACCCATAATGATTCAACACTTTATTAATAAACTTCAATTACCCATATAGTGAAATTAGCTTATAATTGATCACATCTCGAGAATCCCATCCTACTTGTCTAATCATCTGTTATAGTGATTATTGTAGTTGTTAATTGACACCTAAACCCCCCCCCCCATCTGACATTCGTTGTCAAACCTTTGACATATTTTGTTTGATTTCAATAATGTCTACTTCTATAACCGATTAGAATCGCATCTTTACTTCCTAATTTAATTTGATACGGTACCGTTCCCTGTGGGTTTGAACCCAACCTTTTATTGGGTTATTTACTAGATTACGATCGCCTACACCTAGTATTGGATGACGTGTAGTTGAGCGTTTATCAAAACTGGCACCACTGCCGGGGAGTGACATTATTGAATTCTCTTTTTGAAGTTGGTTTGTGATTTTTGTTGTGTTATAGTTAAACACTCTTACTGTTTGTTGTTGTTTGTTGCCTTGGAACAGGTGACGAAATGAGTGTAAACAGTAGCAATGCCAGCCAGCTAGGCCTAAATAATTATATAGGAAATCTGAATGATGTGAACGAGGCCAACGTGAATGACATAAACTTAGGTGGTGTTGGAGCAATCAGGCTACCACCGGTCGTGGGGAGTGCAGTGTTCCATGTAACGAGCACAATGTTGCAACTCTTGCAAATGAAGGGGCTATTTAGTGGTTTAGCGTATGAGTATCCCTACGACCACATTAGAAACTTTGTGGACATTTATGGCCCTTTCTCATTCAAGAATGTATCCCAAGAGTCGGTTAGACTCAGGTTGTTCCCATTCTCAGTGATGGGAGAGGCTACCAAATGGTTAGCCAATCTCCCAAGGGACTCAATCATGACTTGGGATGAATTGACTGAAGCATTCTACACAAGGTTCTTTCCTCCTTCGAGGATGATGTTTTTGAGAGATAATATCCAAGGTTTTAGATGCTTGGATGTGAGCCGATCCACGAAACTTGGCTCTGGTTTCAGAAATTACTAGTTCAATGCCCAACTCATGGACTCCAAAACAACGTCTTGTATAGTACTTCTATCGGAGTCTAGATTAGGTGAACAAGAGAGTGGCTAATCAATTTGTCCAAGGTGGTATTATGCACCAGCCGTTTGAGATTGCTTTTGTGTTGTTTGATAACATGATCAAGATAAAACGATCTTGGTATACAAGAGAGGATTAGGTATCTCCCTTGATTTAGGTTGACAAAAGAACAAATTGAAAAGGATCAAGAGAGGGATCAGAACATGGCTAAAATGATGACCCACTTGGATCTTTTGTCGAAGAATGTCATGGGTAGTGGTACTAAAGTGGTGAATGTTGTTGGTGTTAGCGGGGTGACCCCCGAGGATGCGTATTTTGATGCTTTGTACAATGAGAAACTGAGCTTCCTTGCAAATCAAGGTGGAGGTTTCCGTCCGAGCTATCCAAGGCTGGGTGGGAACCAAGGTTTGAACAGAGATCGTGATAAAGGTTGGAGAGACCGTGAAAGGGAATGGTGTGAGTGCAATGCAAGTTGGAAGGAGAGAGATGGGGACAATGAGAGATATGAACCTCCGATGAGCGTCAAAAGCCCAAAGATCAAAAGGTTGACCGAGAGAATTTCCACACTGAAGATATGCTCTCACGCATTCTCAACAAAGTGGAAGGGTTAGACAGAGTGTTGAAAGAGATGAAGGATGACGTCTCAACTCTCAACCAGACGGTGACTTCTCACTCAGTCTCCATTAAACAGTTGGAGACACAAATGGGTCAAATATCGACTCATTTGAATCCAAGGCCAAAAGGAGGGTTGCCTAGTGACACAATGGCCAATCCCAAAAATGAAGTTTGAATTGGTATCTCCGTCGTGCCACGACGTTAAATAATGCGCTTCTTGAGAGGCAATCAAAGTTTTGATGTTTTTAAATTTTGCTTTTGAATAACGAGTGTCAACTTTGCAGGTTGGAAAGTTGAAAGTGTTGAAGAAGGGGTAATAAGTGAGCTAAAAGTCCAATCGACGACACGCCGAATAGGTCGGCGTGCACGATTTGGACCGCTGTTTGAACCACCCATCTTGATAGGGGATTCTATAAAACTCAGCGGGCCAAAAGCTCAGTCGGCGACTCACTGAACAAGTCGGTGAGCCCGACTTGGATCGTCGTTTGAACCCCCAAATTGCTAGGAAGTTCTATAAAACTTGGTGAGTTGAATTACCACTCGACACATCACCGAGTGGGTCGGCGGACACAACTTACTTCACCGACTGGCGCGCGAACTGAAGAGTTTTTAAGAGGCCAACCATTTTAAATTCAGATTCTCTTCATTTTCTTACTTTTTAACTTCCGCACTCTCACAAACTATATTAGATTTTTTGCATTCTCGTTTTACTTGGGACCTTTTCTCGGGGAGTATTTTAGGGAATTCATTGCTTCCTAGCGCTTTAACTTTTGACATAAAACGAATGGCTAGACCAAAAGTTGCTGGTAGAGACATACCTCCCCGAAAGCGGGCACAAGGAATCACTCTCAACGAGGAAGCGGTAGCTTCCCGAACAAAATCTACAAAACTTCCTCTAAAATGAGGTAAAGGCAAGGGCAAGGCGCCTGTTGACTTGACACCTGCGGAGGAAAGCTCCGATAGTGAGGGGGTCTACTCCATACACCTCACTACCTTCGACAATGAGAGTCAGTCTGAGGAGGGTTTTCCGACCTCTATCTCCGAGCTGAAAGATGACCAGTTTTACAGGCCAGGAGAGCGGAGCTACGCTCTAAATTGATGAATGATCTGTGTAGGATCCCAGTTCCTCCTCTTCCAACTGCAGCCCCAGCACAGACAGTGGTCCCGACATCACCAGTTCAGGGTCCTCCTCTTCGATCTCTCAACAGATTAAAGGCCGAGGGATTCAGGAAAACATTGGAATAAAAGAAGTTATCTACCGACGACGCGGTGGACAGATATTCAGAAGTGTAGAACACTCTGAAGTTCCATAAGTTTGAGGTTCTTACAAAACCCTGGGCCCTTACATTCCTACTTGGGTTTGGGAGTTTTATGCAGCATACAAAGAGCTGGTGCCTAAAATAAATAAGAAGGTCAACATGTTCAAGATGGTGGATGAGGTGATGGTCTGAGGTCGGAAGGTGAACTGCAGCAGCTCTGATATAAATTTTGTACTTTGATGTTCCCGAGATTTCATGCATAGTTACCCAGACTTGATCCAGAAGAAGACTTTGGAGGATTTAAAAGGTTGGCTAGCACCCATCCTCTCTAATTCTACCCCGAGATGGATTGAGGCAAGTGCCCATATAAAAAAGAAAGATCTGAACATAGCTGCTCGGTATTGGTATGGATTCATCAGTAGCACCATTATGCCATCCCAGAACGAGTCCATCTTCTGCCACCCGAAGGCATCTTGTCTGGGTTCCATTATATCTAGGCAGAGCTTGAATTTAGGGTTATTGATCGAGCAAGAGATGTCCATGAGGTCCAAATAGAGCCATACCTCACTCCCATTTCTGGTCTTGATCACCGAGCTATGCAGGCGGGCCCGTATTCCTAGAGTGTAGAAAACGGATATAGAGGTGACCCCCACCTCTTCTATTAACATTCGACGTAAGGCCAAGTACATGTGAGATGAGGCTGAAAGGAGTAGGGCATCACCAGTGGATACATCCCCGGAGGTCGATGTTGATATGTTGACGACAGAGGCAATCATGCCTCCTCAGGCCAGTGTGCCCTCAAGTACATCTGAACCTTTTGTTTCTGAGTCCCCTAGTACTTCTGAAAGCACCCCCTCCCACTAGTTATGCTGTTGTTGCTGCCTTCAGACCCCCTATTACCCAGGCTATGCTTTCCAAGATGGGCCATCTAGCTCATTCTGCTGATGTGCGTGCCTCCCGGGTTGAGACTGTTATGCCTGGGCTGATTGAGCGGGTGATTACTGCTGCCTTGGCCCCAATTAGGGATGAGATGAAGGAGCACAGAGAGTTGATTGAGGGCCACAAGTTGGCATTGGATTCCCTTACAATAAGAGTTGAGGCATGTGAGCAGAGTCAGGGTTCTGCTGATGTTTTAACGGCCTTGAAGGATGATATTATTGGGTTGAGGAAGGATGTGGACCAGCTGAAGTTCACGGATATGTCGATGATGTTTGGTACTATGGAAATTCCTAATATACCGGGTGCTGAAATTCTGTTCAGTTCTGAGGTTCCTTTGGATCCTACAAACGGAGGGCTAATGATGCAACTGTCGAGTCTAAGGATGATATTGATGAGGAGAAGCTTGGTATAACAGAGGAGGTTGTGTACGATGATTTGGCAAACTTAAAGGGTGACATGGTGGAGACAGTTGTGCAGGCCTCGTTGAGGGACATGTCTATGGTGGGCTCCAGTGGAGCCAAGGTTGCTGACATGCCAGGCACTGATGCCTAGATAGAGGGAGTTGATGACATGCAGACTTCACCTTAGGCCTAGCCTGGCAGGATGACTCTTTGCCTCCCAATCTGTTATATTAGACTATTTTATTATCTCTTTGCATTTGAGGACAAATACTATTTTTGTTGGCGAGGTGAGGTATTTCCATACCCACCTCTTCTGGGCTGTTTTTGTTTTGTGAATATTGTGTTTTTGGGTTTTGTAAATGTTGGATATGATTTTTGGTTTATATATCTATATATTGGTTTTAATCCATATTGGTCCCTTTTTTTGAATTGCAAATGGTTTTGAACCAATTTTTAAAAAAATTGCCACCTCCTGTTGTGTTAATGTGGTTGTTCCCTTGCAATTTCGAGTGTCGTTTTGATCAATATTGATGACTTGAATAGTGCTCTTGTTTGAATGACATGTGTGTGCAAATCCGATGAGGCGAAATGAGTTTCATAAGTCATATGTGAACTCATAGCATCTTATTGTGACTATGCGATTTGTTGAATATAACTCTTGTGATGACCATTGCACGTTTACAAAAATGGTTAAGTCTTGCTTTGTTAACTGTGTTGGGTGCCATGTCTGGTGAGATTGACTTGTAATGCATGCTTGTTTATACCTAGAACTTGCCCCGTTGGTCGATTGGCTAATGTGAGTGAATGATAGAGATGATCTTAGGCAATTTGTGAAGAGTGAGCCAATGTTGTCATTTTACCTCTTTGTGACCACCTTGTGAGAGTGTGAACCTAACTTGTCACCAATTGAGCCTATCCTTTTCTTTGGAAGAACCTTGAGCACAAGTGACCCCTTTTCTTTCCCACCTATAATCTTCCTGAGGCGTTGGTTGTTATAAATAACCAAATTAGGTCAAAAGCCTAAGTTGGAGATGTGGTGAAAAAGGAGGAAAATCAAGAAGTTTGAGAAAATTCCCCCTTTTGAAAGATCTTGTTGGAAAAGATGGAACCCCTCCATATAAAAAAAAAAAAAAAAAGAAAGAAAGATGAAAATGATTGAAAACGAAAAATGTTGTGGAAAATAAAGTGTGTGAAATTAGCAAAGGAAATGGGGTATCCAATAAGTTGTGCTTATAAGAATGGGGAGTGATTTTTGAAAATCAAAAAGTGTTGTAAGAGAAGGTAAAAGAATGGGATGTAAGCCATGCTTCATGATGGTAGTAATCACTAAACCTAAATGATCATACCAATACCCTCAACCCCGTTACAAACCGTAAAAGACCATTGTGATCTTAAATGAGCTTACTATCTTGTTGATTGGAAAATACGGGCAAGCCTATGGGGAAGGATCATGCATGTGTTGGTTTTTGAGAGAATGAAAGTTGTTTTTTATTCTGAATTCTTAAAGTTGATGAGCTTTGTGTGAGATGAAATCGTTTTTTGGTGTGAGGGCATTCAAATGTTATTGTTGAGCTTGAACTTGCATTTTAAGCAAGCATTGTGAACTTGGGTTCATTTAATGATATTTAGTCACAATTTGAAACTTAGACTGCACAATTGAACATTGCATGTGTAGTATGAACCTCTTGTGTGCATGTGTGTTGAGTCTTGAGTAGCACTGTTTGTAGACATCCTTGTTAAACTTATTGATCTTGAGTTTTACTAGAAGACAAGAAAAAGTTTAAGTTGGGGGTGTTGATGAGTCCTAGATTTTGACTCATTTAGGGCATTGTTTTGATAGTTTATAGTCCTCTAATACCTAATTTATGCTCCGAACTGATGTTAAAATGTTGATTTGTAGCAAGAAAGGCAAAATGAGCAAGGCAAGGACACTACCAGGCGAAAAGGAGCAAAAAAGATGAAGAAAAAACTAAAGATAGCAAAATGCTGATAATCGCCAAAGCCACTCGGCGACTCGCCGAGTGGTACTTCAGCTCGCCTAAAGTTTCAGACTGCCAGCCCTGGGGAGAAGCCAACTTGGTGATGGATTTGGACATTCAGCGGACCGCCGACTGGATCGACGACATAGTCTGGATCGCCTAAAGTAACAAAAGTCAAGGAAGACCGGTGATGAGATGGAGCGATTGGCACGTTGCCTCCCTAGTCGGCGATGCTCGACTTACCTCGCCTAATGGTCCATACAACTGAAATTTGGGAAACTATAAATTGAATTTTAAAAGAGTTCAAAGGGGACCTGGTTTTTATTATTGAAGTCCAGTTTTAGTTTTCTTCCATTTTTGAGTATTTTTCTCCATTGAAGAACAACTTGGAAGGTTTCTCAAGTAGATTCGAAGTGGGTCTTTGATTTTTAGCACTTTGGATCATTTTAAAGACTTGTATTACAATACCCAAATCATGGAGAATGTTTTTGGTATTGATTTCTATCTTTTATGATGATTGGCTAAAACCCCAATCCTTGGGGTGTGAATATGTGATTATTCGCTTAATTAGCTTATGGGTATTGTTGTTTAATGATTTAAATGTTATTTTAATATGGGTTTGATCGATAGTTGAGTGGTAATTTATGAATTGTAGTTGCAAATACAATTTAAGCTTAGTGTTTAGGGCTTGCTCGAGAGAGAGGTTCTAAAACCAAGGTTATCGATTGATGATTGTAGTGTGTGGGTTGTTATGGGTTTAGCTGGAGAGAGTGAATCTTAACTCATTCCTAACTATCTAGCTTGAGAGAGTAGATAAATTAAGGTTTTGGGTTGTTTTGTAGTGTTAAACTTGTCGAGGTTCGAGAGAACTCGCCTGAACCGTAATAGTTGTTTGAGAGAAAACTATTGCACCTATAGTCTAGCCTACCCACAGTGATTCGGCACTTTATTAATAAACTTCAATTACACATATAGTGAAATTAGCTTATAATCAATCACATCCCGAAAATCCCGTCCTACTTTTCTAATCCCATGTTTTAGTGATTATTGTAGTTGTTAATTGACACTTAAATACCCCCCATCTGACATTCATTGTCAAACCTTTGACTTATTTTGTTTGATTTCGACAATGTCTACTATAACCGATTAGAATCGCATCTTTACTTCCTAATTGAATTCTATATGGTACCGCTCCCTATGGACCATTCATTGGGGTTATATACTAGATTATTATCGCCTACACCTAGTATTGGATGAGATAAAGTTGAGCGTTTATCAGTCCACAAAGGTGAATCCCGACCGTACTTATGAATTATGTGGGGGCTACAAGTAGCAAACAAGGCCACTATCTATTAATTAGTTAATTAAGCTAAGTGATAAATAAGATACTAACATTATATGATTAAGAGAGATAATCAAGGAGACAAAATACACAAGTATATAGAAGACAACCGATTTTATTTATTAACCACCCCAAGCAGTTATAATTATAAACAAGTAAAGGGGAAAGGAAAATGAAACTATGATGCCTAGATTAACACCCTTCTACGAATCAGCACTCGGTTTATTATTTGGGAGAATAAATTAGAGTTTTGTCATTTTATTCTCGAGTCAACTTTCATCCTCTCTGTTAAAGGGCCTAACTACCCCTACCCCACCTTCCACCTGCATAGCGTCCTAGAAGGTGCCTAGCGTCCCCACTTAATGTCCAAGAGGCATTGGACTTCTATTAAGGTGATTTTAGACAAAAATAAAATATAAGATCTTAATTAAGGCCCCCTAAACACCAAATGAAATAAATTGGACAACACTTGGCACATGAAATCTCATATTGGACTCTAGGTTTTAGTTATTAGCATGCTAGCAAACACACATAATTAGTGAAATGTCTCATGCTAAATGTGTGGCATACACACATTATAAACAACCAAACGGGTATCATAACAATATAATTTAATTTAGAGGGAAGAATTATTAAATGGAAAGTTTTAAACAGCATGCATGTCACGACCCAGACCGCCGTGATTGGCACCCACACTAACCCTCCGGTGAGAGAACCACTACCATAACTTGACTAAGCAATTTAAAGAAACTAAACCATTAAAAGATACAGAAGCAGTTTTAAATGATGAATTAAGTACTGAGTTGAACTCAGAAGGTTTAACAAAAACAACCAAGCATAAAACTCGCGGAAATTCAACCCCTAGACCAGAAAGTCATCATACCAATACTCTACTAATCAACAATTCTAAGAAAAAGGGGTGCAACCCCGACAACTAAACATAAGTAAAAGTCAGAATATATAGTCTGGGTCCAAAAAGAATGGACTAAACTAATGATCGATCCAAGGCAGCCTGGAAGAACTGGCTCACTCTCGAATCCGGTCTCGGTCAATGATCTCCTAGCTGGGGTCTGTCAGTAGCCGCATGCCCTGTACTCAACAAAGAAAGAGCAAGTACAGTATCATTACACGAAACAACGGTGTACTGGTTGGATCACACGGTTACTCATATAAGCAAATAATTACAACACAATACACACACATATACATGATGCATAATTAAATCATCATTTAAAAAGTAATGTGCAATTCCATAGTATCAATAACGAGTAGATATGACAGTTATAATGGTCCTCTCATGGAACCCACACCCAAATTGTTAATATGTAAGAACGTGACACCCGATCCAATATATAGGTGTTAGAAAGTGACACTCGGTCCAATATATGTGTCAGAATGTGACACCCGGTCTAATATATATGTCGAAATGTGACACCTGGTCCAGTCACCACAACCACACCCATAATGAACAGTGCACACAGCCACACAGTCAAGTAACAAGTTCATGACATGTAATTATTCATACTTAATCATTTCATTAGATTCAATTCATGTTTCCCTATTCACATACATACATGCATACAATGGAACAATTAATAGGCATATATAAAAAAATGGGAAGTCAAACCATCACCTACCTCGAAACCAAGCCTGAACACTCCTAAGACACTTGAGTCTTCCCTTTCCGGAGTCTTTCAGCTTGTTCTTGGTCTAAAACAGTTAATTAATGCAAAGATCAATAAACAAGGCCTAATTTACCCGAATTATAACAAACTATCAACCCAAGGCCAAACCCATGATCCTAATGCTCAACTAGGGCTTTTCCCACCACTAACTTCAAGCCAAAACCCTCCCTCAATGATAATTAACAAGGATTCTAAGTTCTAAAAATTGAAATATAGATTAACGGAGTAATTAAATTACCTTTGGTGTGAGAATTCGTGGAAATTTGATGAGAAACGTTCCTAGGTCATCCCTTAGCTCTTAAGAAGAGGTTGTGCAGAAAATAATGTTTTCGGGGCTTTTTCCCCGGTTTAAGTCGCGACTGGCCCGCTACAGCGGGAACCACCCCACCACAGGGACCCCACCCAGGAGGAATTAATCCCACCCCAACGGCTTGCACGGAGACAGAAACTCAGAATTTGAGTTCCAAGCTCCCATTTCGCAACACACCTTCAAACCTCGATATTCTAAAACTACCATTTCACGCCAAGATCAGTTTCAGGAGTTCTACTCACCCGAATTCGATTCCATAAAGTTGTACATGCTTTTTAACGTCGTGTTTATCCCCTCACGTGATCAAACTCATAATTAAATTCCCCATCCATTACCGGATTTCCCTAGACCTCACCTAACTCAGTTTTCGTCCAAGTCTGGCCTAGGCGGGAAATTTCCAAGTTACTACTCCGATGTTTTCTGGCCTAATTCGCCCATTGGCTTTTCCATAACGACGAAAACATGTCGTTACAATAGATACCAATTTACCCATCACTCATCCCCGAGTGATAAACTAGGAGAAATGGCTAAGACAAGAGTAGAGTAGTACATGAATCATCGAATAACTCGGGATACTTGTCTCAAATGTCCTTCTTGGTTTCCGAAGTAGCTTCCTCAACCGGATGATGCTTCCATTGAACTTTCACAGACTTTATCTCCTTGGTCCTCGGCTTTCGGATATCACGATCAAGAATTGCAACCAGTTCCTCCTCATACTGAAGGTCTTTTTCTAACAAAACTGAGTCCCACTTTATGATGTTATCTTTGTCCCCATGATACTTTTTCAACATGGACACATGGAACACTGGATGGAGTCTAGATAGGCTAGGCGGTAAAGCCAACCTATAAGCCATTGGCCCTACACAGTCAAGAATCTCAAATGTCCCGATGCATGTATCGAGGACTATGCTTGCCCTTCTTGTCGAATCTCATCACCCCCTTCATGGGTGACACTTTTAGAAGAACTTGCTCACCAGCCTGAAATGTCATGTCCCTTACCTTACGGTCTGCATGTTTTTTCTGTCGACTCTGGGCTGCTAGAAGCTTAGCTTGGATGCTTCTCACCTTATCCTGAGCATCTTTCAACAAATCAACCCCCAAAGGTTTCACATCTCCAGTCTCAAACCACCATATGGGTGATCTACATCCTCTCCCATAAAGTGCCTCGAACGGTGCCATGTCAATGCTGGAGTGATAACTCTTATTATAGGAGAACTCACAAAAAGGTAGGAACTTATCCCAATGCCTTCCAAAGTCAATCACACATGCCCTCAACATGTCCTCTAAAACTTGAATAGTTCTCTCTGACTGCCCGTCCGTTTGTGGATGGAAAGTTGTGCTAAAAGTGAGTTGAGATCCCAACTCCTCATGCAATTTTCCCTAAAACTTGGATGTGAACTGCGTACCATAGTTCGAGATGATGGAAATGGGCCACCCCATGCATCCTCACTATCTCCTTTACATACACCTTAGCCAACTGCTGAGCATTATAGACTACTCTGACTGAAATGAAGTGGGCTGACTTAGTCTATCAACCACCACCCAAATAGAGTTAAACTTCTCCAAGGTCTTGGGAAGACCAACCACGAAATCCATAGCTATCATTTCCCACTTGCATTCACGGATTGACATTCGCTGAAGTAAACCTATAGGCCTTTGATGCTCATACTTTACCTGCTGACAGTTTTGGCACTTAGCCACAAACTCAGCTATGTCTTTCTTCATGCCAGGCCACCAATAAAGTAGTTTAAAATCTCGGTAGATCTTGGTCACACCCGGATGAATGGAATTCCGCAAATCATGGGATTCTGTCAACGTCTTCTGAATCAAGTCATCCACTCGAGGAACATAAATTCTTGCCCTAAAATTGAGCACACCACCTGCATCAAGAGCCGCATCTAGATCCTTGCGAGGCACGGTCTTCTTTTAGAGCTCATTCAAACTCTCATCCTCAAACAGCTTGCCCTTGAACTCCTCAATGAATGTGGGCCTAACCTCAATGCTGGCTAACACCCCACTTTTCTCTGAGATGCCCAATTGCATGAACTTAGACTCCAAGGTCTAAATCCCCATGGTCAAAGGTCTCTTGGACACACCCAAGCAAGCTAGACTACCCATACTCACCGTCTTCCGACTTAATGCATCTGCCACTACATTAGCCTTACCCGGATGATATTGGATGGTAACATCATTATCCTTGAAAAACTCCATCCACCTTCGTTGTCTCAGATTCAGGTCCTTCTGACTGAATACATGTTGTAGACTATGATGATCAGTAAACACCTCACACTTGACACCAGGTAATGCCGTCAGATCTTGAGAGTAAACACTACCGCTGTCAACTCCAAGTCATGTGTTGAGTAGTTTCTCTCATGCACCTTCAGCTGTTGCGATGCAAAAACTATGCCATTCTTATCCTGCATCAACACAACACCTAATCCCGAATGTGAAGCATCACAATAAATAATGAATCCTTACTGGCAGTGTCAGAATAGGTGTTGTGGTCTGAAGAGTCTTGAGCTTTTTGAAGCTCTCTTCACATTTGTCAGTCCACTCGAAAGGCACCTCCTTTTGGTTCAGCCTTGTCAAATGCGTGGCGATTGAAGAAAAAAAATTCACAAACCGTCGATAGTAGCTAGCGAGCCCGACGAAAATCCTAACTTCAGTCACAGAGCTAGGCCGGACCCAGTTCTTGACTGCTTCTATCTTTTGAGGATCTACCATTACCCCTTCCTTTGAAACCACATGCCTCAAAAAGACAACTGAAGTCAACCAGAACTCACACTTGGAAAATTTTGCATACAACATTATGTTTACCAAGGACACCCAAAACAATACGAAGATGGTCAGCATGCTCTTCCTTACTCTTCGAATAAACAAAATATCATCAATAAAGACAATAACAAAAGAATCCAGGAATGGTTTGAACACACCATTCATCAAACTCATGAAGGTGGCAGGCGCATTAGCCAACCCAAGCGACATCACTAAGAACTCATAGTGCCCATAACGGGTCCTGAATGTTGTTTTGGGTACATCCTCAGGCCTGATCTTTAATTGATGGTAACCAGACCTTAGGTCAATTTTAGAAAAAACAGATGCACCCTGCAACTGGTCAAAGAGATCATCTATCTGAGACAATGGATACTTATTTCGAATGGTGACCCTATTCAACTGTCGGTAGTCTATAGACATCCTCATACTACCATCCTTCTTCTTAACAAACAAGATAGGAGCACCCCACGTGGAAGCACTAGGACAGATGAAACCTTTATCAAGAAGTTCCTGGATTTGAGCTTTAAGCTCTCTTAATTCTTCTGGAGCCATGCGATAAGGAGGAATAAAGATGGGGCGAGTGCCCGGCTCCAAGTCCATGCAAAACTATATATCTCTATCCGAAGGCATACCAGGCAAATCAGTAGGAAACACTTCCTTGAATTCAGATACTACAAGAATAGACTCAATAGAGGGAAACTCAGCATCAACATCCCTAATATGAGCCAAATATGTCAAACACCACTGCCCCACCAGTTTCCTAGCCCGAATGAAAGATATGACCTTAGCTGGCTTAGGATTGTACAACCCTTCCCACTCTAACTTTTCCCTACCCAGAATTTCTAGAGTCACAATCTTAGCATTACAATTAAGCACAACATAATAGGGGGACAACCAAGTCATGCCTAAGATTATATCAAAGTCAGTCATACCCAGAATAACCAAATCAGCCCAAGTCTGAAAACCCATAAATAGGACAAAACAGGCACGATATACATGGGTGACTATGACAGACTCTCCAACTGTGGTAGAAACATGGATGGAGGCATCAAGCACATCACAAACCGCATCAAATCCCAAAGCAAACTGTATTGACACATATGAATAAGTAGAACTCGGATCAAACAAAACAGTAGCCACCCGGTCACAGACAAGAATAGTACATGTGATCACTGCATCAGACGCCTCATCCTCGATCTTTACCGGAAAGGAATAAAACTGAGCCCTATCATCTTGATGGGCAACCTCCTTACTTGGCTGCCTTGCTCCTCCACCTACATTACTATTTCCCCGGCCTCGCTGATTTCCTCCTCGCCCACCTTGTGGACGTCCTCATCCATTATTACCGCTGCTCGCTGGTACCACTGCTCGGGTCTGCTGCTGCACGGGGCCAGGCATGTGCGGATGGGGACAATCTCTCCTCATATGTTCAGGTTCTCAAGTAATAACTACGGTCAAAAGATGGCCTGCTGCCAGAAGTAGGTGCGGGTCCCTGACTATCCTGAATAGGATTCTGCTGTGGACTCCTGAGTAACCACCCGTAGAAGCGGGCATGGCTGACTAAATTGGTCGGGCTGCAATTGCCAGCCTACCTGAACCTCTAGAGTAGGAACCATGAAAGTTACCTGTGTTCTTGGGCTTCTTAGCCAAAGCCTTGGCATGTCCATCACGTCGAACTCCTTCCACTTTCTTCACAAAGTCTGACACCTCATTAAAACTTTTACCTACAGAGGTCATGTGAACAAACAATACTTGTAACTCGGGGTTCAATCCCTTGACAAATAGACGAATCCTCTCCTCCTTTGTAGTCACCAAATGTGTAGCATATCTGGACAAGGCATGAAACTTAGACTCATAAGTAACTACAGTCATACCACCCTGCTCTAAGGCCATGAACTCATCCTTCTTGCAATCCCTCAAAGTCTGGGGCACATACTTCTCCAGAAATAAAGCAAGGAACTGCATCCAAGTGAGTGGGTGCAAGACTGGTGATCTGCATTCCACATAGGCCCTCCACGACTGCTTAGCCTCACCTTGAAGCTGGAAGGTCACGAACTCTACTCCATGCTGGTGTACAATGCCTAGCTTGTGAAGCCTCTCATAGCAGTCCAGACTAAACACATAGACATCCTCACTCTTAGAACCATGGAACACAAGCGGCTTCAGCTTCAGAAATTTAGTTAAAATCTCATGCTCAGTACCAGTCATCACAGGACCCAATAGGGGACGGAGGAAGCAATCATTGCCTAATACTCCATCCACCTTGGTACAGTAGTAGTAATGGGGTGGTTGACTGGAGGTTGAGCAGCTTGCACTGTGGGAAGGACTCCAGAGCCGACCAACCCACTCAAAAAAGTTATGATTTGCTGAGCTATCACTGGGTCTAAGGGAGGAAGACATGTAGTCTCATCATGTGGGTCCTTCTCTAGTCCAACATCCTCCTCGACTTCGATCTCCACATTCTCTTTCACCTCTTCTTGGGGTGCAGGAGGGGCCTCTTCCCTGGGAACATTCTCAACTCGGCTTCACCCTTGGCGGGTGCTACCCTTCCTCGGCCTCTGCCCCTTCCTCTTCCTCAACCCCTGCCTCGACCACGGCCTTTTGTTGCGGGCTCCTCTGCTGGCTCATTGATGGGAGCTAGGGACCTGACACCGTTGTATCGCGTGTTAATCATCTGCGGACAGAAGAGGGAAGGAGATTAGATACTAATTTGGATCACCAGATACCAATTGGAATCAAGTCATAGCACAAAAGGAGAAGAAGACAAAGAGATTTCCTAAAGTCCTGTAGCCTCTCGAAGAAAAGTACAAACGTCTTCGTACCATTTCGCAAGACTCTACTAGATTCATTTTTGTACAATGAGATCAACGAACCTAGGGCTCTGATACCAACCTTGTCACAACCCAAACCATCGTGATTAGCACCCACACTAACCCTCCGGTGGAAGAACCACTACTACAACCCGACTAAGCAACTTAAAGATACTAAACCTTTGAAACATACGGAAGCAGATTTAAATGATAAATTAAGTACTGAGTTCCCATATACTCAAAAGGTTTAACAAAAACAACCAAGCATAAACCTCGAGAAAATTCAACCCCTAGACCTAAAAGTCATCTTACCAAAACTCTATTAATCAATAAGTCTAAGAAAAAGGGGGTGCAACCCCGACAACTAAACATAAGTAAAAGTCTGAATATATAGTCTGAGTCCGAAAAGAATGGATGCATAGCAGCTTAGAAGAAATGGCTCACCCTCGAATTCGGTCTCGTCAATGATCTCCTAGCTGGGGTCTATGAGTAACCGCTTGAAGATGCCTTGTACTCAACAAAGAAAGAGCAAGTGCAGTATCAGTACACGAAACAATGGTGTACTGGTAGGATCACGCGGCTACTCCAGTAAGAGAAATATAAGCAAGTAATTACAACACAGTAAACACACATATACATGATGCATAATTCAATCATCATTTTAAAGCAATGTGCAATTCCATAGTATCAATAACACGTAGATATGACATTACAATGGTCCTTTCATGGAACTCATACCCAAACTGTAATGTGTCAGAACGTGACACTCGATTCAATATATATATGTGTCAGAACATGACATTCGGTCCAATATATGTGTTAGAACGTGACATTCGGTCCAATATATGTATCAAAACATGACACCTGATCCAGTCAGCACAACCACAACCAAAATCACACCCATAATGAATAGTGCATATAGTCACACAATCAAGTAACAGGTTCATGGAATGTAATTGTTCATACTTAATCGTTTCATTAGATTCAATTCATGTTTACCCACATACATGCATGCATACAATGGAACAATTAACAGGCATACATAACACAACGGGAAGTCGAACCATCACCTACCTCGAACCAAGCTTGAACACTCCTAAGACACTTGAGCCTTCCCTTTCTAGAGTCTTTCAGCTTGTTCTTGGTCTAAAATAATTAATTAATGCAAGGATCAATAAACAAGGCCTAATTTACCCAAATTATAACAAAATATCAACCCAAGGACAAACCCATGATCCTAATGCTCAACTAGGGATTTTCCCACCATTAACTTCATGCCAAAATCCTCCCCCAACAATAATTAACAAGGATTCTAAGTTCTAAGAATCAAAATACGGATTTGGGGAGTATTTAACTTACCTTTGGCATGAGAATTCGTGGAAATTTGATGAGAAACTGTCGTAGGTCGTCCCTTAGCTCTTAAGAACGAGATTTTGCAGAAAATAACATTTTTGGGGTTTTATTCTCCAATTTAAGTCATGACTAGCCCGCCACAGCAGGCCTCATCCTGCTACTGCGTCTCTGCCCTAGTGGAATTAATCCCGCCCCAGCGGCTTACCGGAGACAGAAACTCAGAATTTGAGTCCCAAGCTCCCATTTCTCAACACACCTTCAAACCTTGATGTTCTAAAACTACCCTTTCACGCCAAGATCAGTTTCGGGAGTTCTACTCACCCGAATTTGATTCTGTAAAGCCGTACATGCTCCTTAACGTCTTGGTTGTCCCCTCACGTGATCAAACTCATAATTAAATCCCTCATCCATTACTTGATTGCCCTAGATCTCACCTGACTACATTTTCGTCCAAGTCTGGCCTAGGCAGAAAATTTCCAAGTTACTACTCAGAAGTTTTCTGGCCCAAATTCCTTCCCCATTGACTTTTCCATAACAACGGAAACAGGTCGTTACAATGCAGAAAATAGTCATTAGAGCGGTAGCAGATTATATAATCATTCATTAGCATGCTGAAAATAGTTAATTCCTTTTAAGTGGCTATTCACATTGCAAAATTAATTAATTCAAGCGGGACTTAATTATGCGCAGATCAATTTTTAATTTTAAAACAGCTCAGATTTTTATCAAAAATTAATACTATGCTGATATTAACTCTTAAACTGGCAGAGAACTAATTAAGTATTAACAGGGCAATAACAATCATGCAGAAACTAATTATTCAATTATTAACATGCTTAAGTTACTAGAATACGATTTTAACAAGCTGATTTATTTTATCTGATTAATATTGATCTTATTAGTTAACTCATATACGCATGGTTTCTAAGTGTGAACATGCTGAAATTATGTTCAATTCTATAGGCATGATATCTAGGTAATCTGGATTAAGATTACTTTCTAGAAAAATTGCAAATTTAAGTTTCTAAACACGCTGGCAATTAATCGAGATTAACTTGTTAACTGTTAACATACTAAAATTTATTAGAAACACTTAGATAAATTATCATAAGCCTGTTGTATTAACATGTTGAGGTGAATAGAGTCCAAATCTAAATAACTAGACTAGTTTTCTAAATAAAGTAAATATTCGGATTATAAGACAAAATATTTATTACATAATGGTTGATTTTAAAATAAGACAGTTAAAATCAAGCAAAGGTTGATTTTAGGCAGATTGTTTAAGAAATTCCGACATGCTTGCATGCTTCAAGTGATTTAAGCAATATATGCAGATTTTTATAACAATCACACGTAATAAAATGAAATTAAAAAAAAAAAACAGTTAGCACGTAATTCCTCTCCCCCCCCCCCTTTAGGCGATTCCCCAAGTTATTTCATATATAGAGAGTCAGAGTTATAATTTATACAATTATTACAAGCCAAAATAAGAGAAAGACAAAGTAAATGATAAATACAGATTCAAATTATAAAAAATTAAACCGAAATAATCCCTTCCTATACAACTTTTCATGTCTTGCACTTTAAGTTCAAACCCCTCTAAAGCAAAGAAGATATAGACAAAAATAATAAAATACTCAAAAAGCAGGTTATATAATCAAATTAATTATTCATACATGGGCAGCATCAACATATACAGATTAGTAAAATTGATTCACGGAGCACACATACAATATTCAAACAAATAGCACAAAAACATACATAACATCACACATAGAAAAAGGGAAAGAGGACTGACCCGGATGCTTCCTTTTTATTTTATTCATACATACTAGTGTGTGTAAAATTCATACTAAAGTAAATAATATGAATGCAAAAATAAAGATTAAGTTAATGAAAAATTCTAACCAATTTAGTAGATTTAATTATCAGCAAAGAAGACAAATTGAATCTGATATTAGACCCGAACATAACAAAACCAAGTGGGAAAGTATCTCTTAGAATGTTGATCGAAATTTATTTTTCTTTAGAGTAGAGAGTATTTTTGCTCTTGTTAAAGTATTCAAATGTAAGTGTGAAAAATAAATAATGGGCAAAGGGGGGATTAAATTGATTCAATTAAACGTTTTCCTTATACTAAAAAGAGACTCAAATCAATCGTCCTACCAAATATGAATGAGTGGGCCAGCCGTACAACTCTAATTAAGGCAAAACCAATCGAATAATGATAGCCAAATAAAATAATATGACAAATCAGCAAATAACATTAGTAAGAATCTGTCTAAAATAAATAAGGCAAGCAAGATCCATTCAAAGAAACCACAATATTTAATAATATTATTTATAATAAGTTAAATTTTAAAATTATCAATAAATTAAAATTTATAATTATATTTATCAGCTAACCGCGCAACGCACGGGCACATATACTAATATTTTATAATAATCAGACAAAAAAATAATTTTTTTAGGAAAAAGAGTAATTACCGTCCAACTCGGGCTCACGTACTTACCATAAAACAAGAAAAGTAAAATTAAAATAAGAGTATATATAACCAAACAATTACGTTTAGACAATAATATTATAAAATCAGACACAGAAAAATAGTTAAAAGAAAGAAATAATTATGGTCCAAGTTAATTTATAAAAGATAAGCACAGAGTATCAACAACAACCATAAGTCATTAACAGTTAAAAATAGTAATAATAAATAAAAAGTAACATTATTTGGCAGAATTAATCAACAAGATAATACCATCAATCAACAAGACAAGAGAATCACCTTTACCTTCTTGCATATAATCACATACAAAGACAAAATAATTCTTTTTATGATAGTCGACCCTGATAATGCTAGAGATACAAAGTCATGCTTGCACACAGTACATTTGGTAAGCAGATAACTCTGCACTTTTACAAGTCATCTTAAGCAAACATGAGTCAAGTGAATATCCCCGAAAGCAAATCACAAACAGCAGCTCAAATTGTATAGTGATATGACTTTTCTACATAACAGCATGCGATGGAATATCATAAACCCCATAATAATTAAGAATTTTGTTAGGAGATGAAGTAATAATTAAAAAATCCGAACCTGGACGGATCTGTTGAGATCCGTCTTTAACCGATCAGAAACTTACACTTGGCCAGAGATGTTGGTTATCGTAGCTTGTTGGTGCGCCGCTGGTTGCTCTCATGTATATAATTACATTATTATTTTAAAGAAAAGACATACAGTGACACCACAAGTTGTCTCAATTTTTGAAAAGATACTTTAACTATATGGGCGTCCTATTCCCATATAAAAGTATTAAATACCTTTGTGAATAGACCATTTTGATATGTTTTTGTTGTTCATCTTATATTCCTAAGATACTTAGAACAAAACTTTGAAGAATTTGGTAAGACACAATAAAGTTTAAGAACATTTTCACAACTAGAAAATTAAAACTAGTAGAGAAACTAGAATAAGAAACAAATTAGAAAAAATATACGAAATATTTTTTTTCTTAAAGAAGAATTGTTGTCAATCTGTGTTTAAAGAATCTTACTGATTCCAACAAACTTTGCAAAAATATGAAGTTACCAAAGTTTAATGAACCAGTGAAGAACAGAAGAACATAAATTAATTCACAAATCTAAAATCTGTAACACATACCAGAATCTGGAAAAACAG
>JAJOOO010008113.1:0-17380 GCA_029582685.1 Solanum piurae | reverse complement strand
AAAAAAACTCCTAAACATAAAATTTTAATTCCTATTTTAAATCTAAAAAAAATACAATCCTAAATTAACTTGAAGTCTAAAAATCTCTTTCCCACGAAAATTCTAATTCCTAGCAACTAGATACCAATATATACTCTACCCATTATAACATTAAAAAAAAAAAAAATACAAATACTAGCAGAAAAGTAAAAAAAAGGAAAAAGAAAATACGGATGTTTCAAGTTTCAAATTAATGGACACACACCGAAAAAATAAGACAATTTTAAATAGATTTAAAATAAATAAGTCAGCTTTAAATATGTTTAAAATAAATCAGAGAATGAGGGTAAATAGCATTTTTATTATTAAGCTAATAATATAATATCAAAAATTAATTTAAGTCATATATAAAGTCAATAAAGCGACCGACCGTGCTAGAACTACGGGATTCAAGGGGTGCCTAACACCTTCCCCTCGGTCAACAGAATTCCTTACCCGAATTTCTAGTTCGCAGATCAATAAAAATAGAGTCAAATTTCCTTTTGATTAGGGATTTAATAAGGTGACTTGGAACACCAAAACTCAATTTCAAGTGGCGACTCTGAATAACAAAATAATCCCTTTTTAAAATGTCACTTTAATTGGAAAAACTCTTTCTTTCCAAACAAACTTTAAATTTTGAGGAAAAATAAGGGGTGTGACAATATATATATATATATATATATTGTTTTAAAATGTATATACAAGTGTATAATACATATATATTAAATAAATATATTTTGACTATTAAATGTCAATTGAATTTCTTTGACTAGCTCTCAAATGTTTAGGCCCAGAGTTCATTTGTATACTTGGCCCAAATTTAAACAATTTGCAATCCATTTGTTTATGGTCTGGTATAGCTGTAAGACAGACCCTTGTATACTTGCAAAAATTTGGTAAAATTACTTGTGTGAGTATTTTTTTAATAAATAATTACTAATTTTAGTAATATTTTTAATTTATTACTATTTATAGCAATACATAGCAATACTATGATAAATTTGTAGTATGTATTAAAAGTAATTATGCATGCAATATAGACGTATCATAAATATATTATGCTTGTTTTGTAAGAAATTGACACAATGTATTATAAGTATATTAAAATATGTGATAAATGTATTATCTATCAATAAACTTGTATAATATGTGTTTATAAATTTTTGTATTAAAACTATATTACGTGTCGAAGTGAAAAAATATGTAATTGCTATAAATGATAAATATTTTCTTAACATATCATATTTACGTAAGTAAGTAAAAAATCACAATAAAAAAACAATATAGGAACATTAAAAAGTTTGGTCACTTGAATCAAGTTTTGTTACCTAAATATGTAAGTAGGATAGGTATATGTAATTTCTCAAACCACAAAATCATTATGCTTAAACTAGTAACTAACATGATTATGATCAAACCACAAAACCATTATGCTTAAACTTATACTCCCTCCGTCTCTAATTACTTGTCAACTTTTTCTTTTTTAGTTATCCCTAATTACTTGTTCATTTTGACAAATCAAGAAATGACAATTTCTTTTTACCTATTATACCCTCAATTAATTACTTTGAAAAAGATAGAGCTTCTTGAAAATCTGAAGTTATTAATGCATCTACTTCATAATTAATAGGGGTAAAATGGTAAACTCACTATATCGATAATTGTTTTTTCAATAAGTGTGTCAATTCAAAAGTGGACAAGTAATTAGGGACATTGGGAGTAATTAACATGATTATGATTAATTATGAGATTTCAAAAATTATTCTCATGGTGAACTTTAGTCAAATAAAGTTAGGTAATAGGTATTTGTAGGTCTACATTGCATGTTGAATGCTAATTAGAAGGATAATTCCCATAAATTTAGCGGCTCGAGACCCTACGTACCCCTTCTTTCTATGTTGTTTTTTAGTCCTAATCACACTTGACAAATGTGTTCATAAAATCACAACACACTTTTTTTTCAACATTCATTTTGGTGTCAAAAGGATTATATACGCCTTTATTCATGCTATACAACCCTAATTTCCTTTTCTAATGTTTGTCTCACTCACAGTTTTTTTTCACTTTATTTGAAAATCAGACGCGTCGTCATAATAATTTCTATTACAACTTGAAATTGTTTGTAAAAGCTATAACTAAACGTAACTCTATCTTCAATTTCAACTTCAAAAATTTTAATAAAGTGAAAAGATATATGTAATATAATAATATATAGAAGCTCGTATATATTAGATCTAGTCTATGACATTATGTCAGTGACGAAATTTGAAATGTTCAAAAATTTGATATAGTCTCGATAGCATAGTTTTTTTTTTACCTATATATACTATATAATTTTGCGACGAAGAGTGTTCAATTGATCACCCTTCGATCTGTGTAGCTACTATGCCTCTGCATGTGACTATCTATTAGTATGATATATTCTATGTAGTAAATCAGGAGGTATAAATCATATTCGTTTTTTTTTTTCAATTTTCCATTCGATGTCTGATTACCTCTTCTAATTTCTATGTTGTTTCTTAGTCCTAATCACTTGATAAATGTGTTCATAAAAATCACAACACACTTTTCTTTCAACATTCATTTTGGTGTCAAAAGTGTTTTATACGCCTATATTCATGCGATCTCCCTAACCTTCCTTTTCTAATGCTTGTCTCACTCTCAATTTTTCCACTTTATTTGAAATTCGATGCTTCGTCATAACAATTTCTTTTATAATTTGAAATTGTTTATAAAAGTTATAACCAAACGTAACTTTATCTTCAATTTCAACTTTAAAATTTTCAAATAAAGTATATAATAGCTCGTATATATAAAATTTAATCTATGACATTATGTCAATGACAAAATTTGGAATGTTCAAAAATTTGACATACTCTCTAAACATAGTTTTTGACCTATATATACAAATATAATTTTGTGACTAGGGGTGTTCAATTGATCACCGTCGATCTATGTAGCTACTATGCCTCTACACTATGTGACTATCTATGAGTATGATATTTCATATGGTGTCTGATATTCACATTGGAGCTCGAATTCATGTCGGAAAGTTTCACATTGGAGGGTAAACAGGTAAAGCGCTCCATAATAAAAACGACTATGTACCCAACGAGACTCGAATCTGAAACCTTTGATTAAGTATAAATGAATACTTATTACTTCGATACAATTCTTAGTTATTCGTTTTAAATAAAGTGAATAATATTTGATTTTCACTAACGAACGCCTACTTGAAGCCAAAAATAAATAAATAAATAAATAAAGGTGTAACCAACAACCTTTAGAAAGATATATTTAATTTAATTGCTTTAGCACCGCCACATGAATGAATACCCCTTAGCCATGCCTCACGCAAATGATAGCGAAAATCAAATATTCCACTAAATCAACGGCGAAAATTATTTCAGTCAAAACAGTTGAAACTTAAGTGGGACCCATTTCAGAAGTTCCACGTGTTCCCCATCAACTGACGGTGAGTCACCCCATTCATTTTTGTCACAACTCCACACCGTTTTTTTGGTTAAATTATGCAAGTAAATGAGTAGTAATTAAATTAAAAGGTTACTACTTTATTAACTACTAATAAAAAAGTTTCATATCTAACCCAGGCTGGTTCAAAATTGAATTGAAACTATTGACCCAAATCGAAAAAAAGTTATTAGTTTATCAGTATTGGGTTATTGTTTAGCGGTTTTAATAACAATTTTAATTATTTTTGTTATCGGGTTATCGGTTATGAACGGTTTGAGGTTTTTTCTTAACGGGTTAATCGATAACTCGATAGTAAATTAAATAATTATATTTATACTATTTTGTATATAAAGTCCTTGACTAGAGTTTGGTTTCCTACTTTTATTTTTGGTTGTCTCAAACACTTGGTTATTCTACAATGTAAAAGTGTTTGCTTTTGAGCAAGATGTAACTTGTGTACTCAAGTGCATGGTTTATTATTGGTTTGTCACCTTGTTTCTAAGTAATTTTCAATGTTTTTTTTGTGTCAAATCTTAACGGTTAAATCGATAACCGAACCGATAACGATCAAAAACCGATAAATTAACCGATTATCTTAGTGGTTCTATAACAATTTAACATCTCTACAAACCGATAACCAATAAATCAAATTGATAAACTTCAAAATCGAACCGAACCGACCGATACGCAGCTCTAATCTAACATGTTTGTTAAAATTGGTATCATGTGTATTGATGAGATTGAGTCACCATAAACAAAGATAGTCTGATACTAGTTTGACTTGACACGAAATTAAAAAAAAGACTTTTAAAATTTATGTTTTAAAATGAATAATAGAATTTCATGTAGCTATAAATCATTTCATTAATGTAAAATAGACATTTTACAGTTAAATTGTTACTTAATATAGAAATATATTATTTTATTTGGGACTGATTAAAAAAAGAGTAAGTCGTATTAATTGAGACAAAAGAAGCAATAGCTATTATATTAGTAATTTAAATACAAATGAAAGGGCCAAGCAACACAATGTTAAAGTAGGCATTAGAAATAGTTCAAAAAAAAAAAGAGCATTCCTCCAACCACAATGCGGGGAACTAAGATATATCACATATGAAAAACTAGAAATTGAAATCAATTAGAGGGTTAACTATAAATATAGAAATGACTTATACACAAATTAAAAAGAAGATTATAGAAAGAGTAAATTATACTCAATTAAGAAGTTTTGTAACTATATATCGGTTTCCTTTATGTTTGAGGACGTACAGAGATACGAACAAACTTTAGAAAGATTTCTTAAATTTTTAAAGTACTCTTTAGGTATATTATTTGACTATTATAATAATTTTCACAATTCATAAAAAAAATTCTGCTCGCTAAATCTATGACACACCGACACTAAGACAAGACAAATTATAGCTTAGCGCACACAAATTATGATTAAATCCTTCTTTCACCTCCGTTAATCTCGCTAATATATCTTAAAAAGCAAAAGAGCAAAATTTAACCCGGTCCATCAAAAATAGAAAGAACAAAAAACCCGGTCTAACAAAACGGTCAAAATTCAGCTCATCGTTTTCTCAACCAAATCCAATAACATCCCACCACGTGTCATAATCCTACTGGTGTGACCCCAGGAATCCAATGAACAAAATCACAACTTTTTTTTTTATATATAAAATCAGTCTTATAATCCTCTTTACTACTTGTGAGCTTAGCTACTCTTTTTTTCTCTTCTTTGAGTTCACAACCAAATAATGGCGCCAAAATATACCTCCCTCATTTTCCTCTTCCTTCTCCTTAACTCCTTCCAATACTCTTTCGGAGGGGGTCATGATTATCATGACGCCCTCCGAAAGAGCATCCTCTTTTTCGAAGGACAACGATCCGGAAAACTCCCTCCGGATCAACGTATCAAATGGCGTAGAGACTCCGCATTGCACGACGGTGCCTCCGCCGGAGTAAGTAATTATCAAAATTTATCGTTAATATTCCATAGTTACTAAGCTTTTACCTAATTGAATTTCGTGAATTTCGTTGCAGGTTGATTTGACAGGAGGTTATTACGATGCGGGAGATAATGTGAAATTTGTATTTCCAATGGCGTTTACAACGACATTGTTATCGTGGAGCATAATAGATTTTAAAAGGAACATAGGGAACGAATTGGGGAACGCAGTGAAGGCGGTGAAATGGGGAACGGATTTTCTGCTAAAAGCGACGGCGAAGGAAGGAGTGATATATGTACAAGTAGGTGATGCATTTTCAGATCATAGTTGTTGGGAGAGACCAGAAGATATGGATACTTTAAGAACTGTTTATAAAATTGATGAGAATCATCCCGGTTCCGACGTCGCCGGTGAAATCGCTGCTGCATTAGCCGCTGCTTCCATTGTTTTCCGATCACTGGACGCTTCGTACTCAAATCTACTACTTGATCGCGCTGTTAAAGTAAGCACAATATCTTTTATTTCGCTTTTTTTAGTCGATTTAAAAAAGAATGACACATTTTAGACCTGAACTCTCCTTATCGAGTGAAACTATCTTATATAAAATGGAACAAAAAGAATAGTACCTTTTTTTTATCTATTACTACTTGACTTGTTTGTGAATAAAGGAATCAACATGTTTTTGGTGCATTCATATCTTCTTTTTTTTTTTTTTACCTTTTTAATAAATGAAATAAAATTGATGATGAATGAAATTATGTATTTGATATTCCATATTTTAGGTGTAATTAGCATGTGTATATATATAATATAAAGTCAAAAAAGAGAGTTTTGATTCATTAAAATAATTAAGAAAATCCAGGATAGGCCCATCAATGGTTTGATTCACTCTGTAAAGTCTAAAAAGTAAAATGCTTTGGGCAGTGTTTTGTTAAGTGTCTTTTTCTCTGCTTGTTGAACTGGCATTAAATAAGTTTGTTGACTCCCTCCAAGGATTTGGCACTTGAAGCAAACAACACTCGTGTATTAGTTATACATATCTTAATATTAATATTAGCGTGTGTATAACTAACGTTTAAAAAAGTGTGCCGAATTTGATACTAATAATACATAAAATTTATAACTGTATTATTTTTTCTAATACAATCTACACGAAACGTTCCGTTAAGTCACTAGCTAGTGTGGACATATAAAGTTTGTTTTGCATGTGAACAAAGACTTGTGAGGGGCAATTATTAACTCTAAACAAAATCTTGCTATTAGAATAATGAAGATTGATTACACATGCATTTTTATCTATATATGTTGAAATTTAAATTTGATGAATGCTTTTATGTATAGTCACAAAAATAGTTTGTCTAACAAATTATGTAAAGTTCTAAATGTCACTATCATCCAGTAGAAAAAGCTAAAAATAAAAAAGAATATGACCGTTGTATTAAAATCAGTCTTTTGGTTGTTTTGTAGGTTTTCGATTTTGCCAATAGGCATAGAGGTGCATACAGCTCCAGCCTACACTCTGCTGTTTGCCCTTTCTATTGTGACTTTGATGGTTATCAGGTAACTCTCGCATAATACATAAACGTGTCTTCAACTGGTCTTAATTTATATCTATATCTTTTAATATATATTCTTCAATTTTACTTATGTATAAGTAGACACATGTGTCCTGTAACATGATACATTTAGGAGGCACGTGTTTATCTCGCATAATACATAAACATGTCCTTAAACTGGTCTTAGCTGATATCTATATCCTTTAGTTTTGTGCATACACAAGTCGACACTTAAATGTGTATAAAGTAAAATAAGTAGACACACATATCATGTGGACATGATACATGTAGCCGCATGTGTTTATCTCGCTAAACGTGTCCTTAAACTAGTCTTAGCTGATATCTATATCCTTCAATTTTGCGCATACACAAGTCGACCCTTAAATGTGTATAAAGTAGAATAAGTAGACACACATGTCATGTGTAACATGATACATGTAGGGCGCATGTGTTTATCTCGCATAATACATAAACGTGTCTTTAAACTGGTTTTGGCTGATATCTATATCATTCAATTTTGCCCATGCACAACAACACAAGTAGATATTTAAATTTGCATGAAATTAAGCAAGTAAACACACACCCCTACGTGACGTAATACATGTAATACGCACGTGTCTACTTATTCCGAGTCAAAATTAGTAATGTTAGAAATATAAATGGATGAATGTACAGGATGAATTGCTTTGGGGTGCAGCATGGTTACACAAAGCAACAAGAAGAAGGCAATATAGAGAGTACATAGTGAAAAATGAGGTTATTTTAAGAGCTGGAGATACCATTAATGAATTTGGTTGGGATAACAAACATGCTGGTATTAATGTTCTCATTTCCAAGGTTAGTAATTTAATTAATTATATTATATATGGATAAGGAGACATTATTAGTACTTAATTAATTGCATTCCTTTTTTTCTCATTACATAATAATCTGTCCTTGTCTCATTTATGACTTAGATATATTCTTGTGATATCTATTATTGACTTGTTCAGTCTGCCAATCACATGCTGTAGATAGATATAGTTATCCATATCAGAATGTCCATTTAGTGGGCCCACTCTTATTTGAAAATTAACTAGAACTGCTTCATCTTAAAACGTTAATCAAATAATTCACTAAATAAATATCGAAATTACTCATATGAAAAGACTAATTAGACCTTTTTAGGAAAAACAAAGTTCAATCATAACAAGTAACTAAGCACATTGATATGTTTTCTCCTTAAACAACTTTCAAAACACTAATCATCATTAATTGTGTGTGTGTAATTATTCCACATGATAGAGTTTAGGTTATTATGGGCTCCATATGTGTTTGGTGTCCAAACTTAACTTATTTGCACCAATATATACATATATATATACTTAAAAATCTATAAACTGAAAAAAAGAATGTGAAAGCTATATATAGAAGTACTCCATGTGAAGTGTATAGACAAAAAATGATATAAAATTAAAATGAGACAAAAAAAGTGAGGTTGGTAATAGTCCTTCATGAAGTAATAAAGGGTAAGAGAAGTGACTTTACTAGTGGTAAGCATGTGCAAAAAGGCAGTTGCTTATTATTATATATATATATATGACCTCTCGATAAAAGTGTGATTATGACATACCATTGTAGTAGTAAAGATTTCTCGCATCAGCGACGGAGTTAGAATTTTTAATCTCAAGAAAGTAAATACAATACTATTGGAAGAGCCTTGACATTCATTATATATATGTAAAAAGTAATCCTAACTATGTATAAATAGTATAAGCTAGCTTCGTCTCTACCTTCGTCTCAGTTTCTGTGATGTAATTTGACTTGACACGACGTTTAAAAAAGAATATAAAAGGGTTTTAAAACTTTTGGTTTAAAATAAATCATAGATATTTGTGTTATTATAAATCATTTCATTAAAGATAAAAAATGAGCATTCTAAAGTTAAATTGTTAGTACATATATAAAAGTATAATTATTTTTGGAATTGATTGGGGAAAAAAAGCGAGTCATATAGATTGAAACACTACTAGTAACATTTTGACTAAGTTTCCCCCTCTCCCTATCCTTATGTTGCTCAGACTTTTCATAAATGTTAATGAATATGTGTTGAAAGTGAAGTGTCGCAAAACTTAACCTCAACGACGTTGAAAGTGAAGAGTCCGCGAAACTTAACCTCTCACACACTCAAATCAATACTCTGACAAGTTACATTGGTGCTTAGATTCTCCTTATCTCATGAAATATATTAATCTCAACTAGTTGGAATATGAAGTTTTAGCATTTCAAATATTTTTTTTAATTTTTGACAGGAAGTGTTAATGGGAAAAGCACCAGATCTAAAATCATTTCAAGTAAATGCAGATGCTTTCATTTGCTCAATATTACCTGGAATTTCTCATCCTCAAGTCCAATATTCTCCAGGTAAATTGGGAATAGTTATTAATTAATAATAAACCATTTGAGTAAATTAAATTAAATTATATTCTAATGTTTGTTTTGTTTGTCATTTTGTTGTTGTGTGTGTCTATGTGAAGGTGGACTCATTGTCAAACCTGGGGTTTGTAACATGCAGCATGTGACATCTTTGTCCTTCCTACTCTTAACTTATTCTAATTATCTTAGTCATGCCAATCATGTTGTGCCATGTGGTTCCATGACAGCCACCCCTGCCCTCCTCAAACACATTGCCAAACGTCAGGTACTACTTTCTTCGTCTTAATTTATCTCATATAGTTTACGATATCTCGAAATTACTCTTAAAAAGAATACACCTTTATGAAGTTTTTGCGTGTTTGGTAAACAGGAAAATATTTTTCAATTTTTCCATGTTCGATTGGTCAAAATGTTAAAAAATGAGGAAAATCTTGACTTCTTTAATAAAAGTAGGAAAAACAAGTTACATAAGTGATATTCTGGATTTATTCTCCTCTGATCTACTCACTCAATCCCTCAACCCTTACCCCTTGACTATCCACCCTCGAACCCCCACTCCCCATCTCATCTCGTCTTCATAGTGTTTTACTAACATATAAATGCTTTTAAGATAATATTTTCTTGATTACTTACTCGACATACACTAGAAAATAAGTAAGAAATTTACTTTTTTTTTCATGAAAATATATCCTAGGTAATCATTTTTTTCATATATACCTGGAACTTAACTTGACTAAAATGCTGATAGTATCATTAATTATTTTGAGACTGACTAAAAAAATCGTCATGAATTGTAGGTGGATTATATTCTTGGAGATAATCCTCAAAGAATGTCATATATGGTAGGGTATGGTCCACATTACCCACTAAGGATTCACCATAGGGGCAGCTCAGTACCATCTGTGGCCACACATTCAGCACGTATTGGTTGCAAAGAAGGATCGCGCTACTTTTTTTCACCCAATCCAAATCCAAATCGCTTAATTGGCGCTGTTGTTGGGGGGCCAAATTTAACAGATTCGTTCCCAGACGCGAGGCCCTTTTTTCAAGAATCTGAGCCCACAACATATGTTAATGCACCATTGGTGGGCCTATTGGCTTACTTTTCAGCCCATCCTAATTGATGAATTACTTACTCATATAACATGTGTAAAGAGAGAATGTAGTGGTGTGCAAAGGCCACCCTCTCTATTATTGTGTTGTTGTCTAATGAACAATGTACTAGGACTAATGTTTTTTTTTTTTCCACTATATATTGTATTATGACAATTGCCAACTATATATATTATTAATACAAAAAGGAATGTCTTATCCATGTGCCTACAAACATCTTTGGTCTAAATTAAAGGCATCTAATGAACAATGGATGTGTACTTCAAAATTGTTGATCTTATTATAGATGAAATTGCCTTAAATCTACTTTGAATCACTTACAAACAAAACTTTGAATCCACTAAGTTAAATGTTATTGTGTGTTTTTTTTTGTAAAAGGAAATTTCTTTCTTCTTTACACATGTAACAAACCTGAATTTCCTACTATATTGATAAAAGAACTGAAATGCAATTACAATTTTAGAATCGTAATTGTAATACTTAAATTATTGAATTATAATAGAAATGGAAATAACAAGTAGCCAAGGATAGAGATGATAATAAGGATGAGAAACTTAGACTCTGGAAGAAGAAATGACATACATTTTCTTAAATATGCATAATCTCTAAATCACTTATCACTATCCCTTTTGATGGAATCGTTTTCACACCCGACCCATGACCCAATAGCTTTTGTCAGCTCAATAACTATTTGTCTGACCTTAGTATCCATTTTGATTGATCTTGATTCATAACAACACACTTTTACTTTTCTAATGAAGAATATATATAAGAGAACTTAAAAAACTATCAATAGAAAAACCTCTCACATTTCTACTTTTTTAAAAAAAAAATCTTTATCCAATAGTTTTTTTTTAAGAAGTTACTCAACTTCCTAGGTAACCTCCTTTAGTATAATTTCTTTCAAATGAATCAGACTAAGTTGATCAGTCTATATGGGCGACCCCATGACCTAAATCAATATCCTAACCATTAGTTTTTCTTGGGATTTCAGATCCTCTATGGGCTGGCTAATAATTATATTCCTTGTTTTTTTTTTCTTTTTTCATTTAATGTTGATAATGTTGATGCAGAATATCTTTAGATATTCACTTCTCTTGCCCCCTTTTAAAATAAAAATAAAAATTACATCTCTAGCTAGCTATAAAAACAAGAAGATTTGATTTTATATACGACCCATCTTCATATACCATGAAAACAAATTTAATTGTTTCCTCTTTTTCACTCTTTCTTTTTTGCTTTTGTGTTCACTCTATTCAACTTAATTATGAGACAAAATATTTCACTCAAATTCTTGACCATTTTAACTATAATCCACAAAGTTACCATACTTTCCAACAAAGGTATCTTTTATATGATAAACATTGGGGTGGTACCAAGAAAAATGCTCCTATATTTGTATATAATGGAGGTGAAGCAAATATTGAATTTATCATTCAAAACATTGGTTTCATGTTTGATTTTGCACAACATTTTAAGGCCCTCCTACTCTTCATTGAGGTATGTGTATATATATGAATAATTAATTCATCCTTTATATATACTCAATGACGGAATCAGAATTTTCATTAAAAGGTGTTAAAGAATTATAATAATGTCGCTAACTATGATTGAATACATAACCTTATGATGCCTCTTCAACTTGTGTCAATAGAGGCGTCAACACTAATATATACTTATAAAACTAAGGATGTATCTACCATTTTTAAGACCTTATGGCACTTTGATTACTATCTATAAGGGTGTATCTACCATTTTTAAAACCATAAGGGGATAAGTAATCATTTTTTACAACCTCAAGGGTTTAAATGAAAATTAAGCAAAATCTTTATAAAATGCTAATTTTGGTACTTTCCTTTAGTAAAATCTTTCACAAGTTGTTTTCAATTGTAATATATTTATCCAAAAAAGAACATATTTGCCCCTATATTAGTTATATCTCCCTATGTTATATCTTTTTAACAATTATATATATCTTTATAGTTATACTTTCGAGTCATATTTATCCCTTACAAGCTAACACTAGCTATATTTACTCACCTCTTGACCACTTACACTCTCTATTCATTTTTACTTATCTGATTTTTAATAAATTTTGCATATTTCTTTAAAAAAATTAGGAGCATATTTTATTATGATATTCATATTAATTCTTGTATCACTTTTAATGAACTTAAGAAATGAGTAGTCAATGCTAACATAAACTAAAAAAATGAAATTATTTTTTTATATGCTAAAATGAATAAGTAAGAGTAAACGGAGATATTCGAGTATGATTTTGGAAAATTGGGTATCTATAAATACTCCCTCTATTCACTTCTAATTGTCATGTTGCGCTTTTTGAAAGTTAATTTGATTAATTTTTAAAGTTAAATTAGATTACATTAATTTGATATTTTAAACAAAAATTTAGATATTCAAAACTATACGAAAAGTACTATAAATTTCATTTTTTACATATCAATATGATGAAAATATACATCGTAAAGTGTTAATCAAAATTATTATTATTATTTGACTCTAAAAAAGAAAATTATAACAATTAAAAGTGATCGAAGATAGTAATCGAACTACAACTAAAATTAGAAACCGTAGAAATCAAAGCTTGACATTATCATAAGACGATGATTTTGATGTGAACTTTCTCGATAATAACGACACTTAACTTTTAAGTTTATATTTGGAGTCCACCACAATTCAAGCCTAAATTTCCCAGTCCCAACAAAAACTTTAGCCCGGGTCCCCCGCTCCCCCCCCCCCCCAACTTTTTATTATTATTAATACGGTACGAATTAGTTATGAGGAAATTAATTATTTTAAGTAAATTTTGTATAAATAACTTATCTTCTAATTAGCTATCAAATGTGTAGTCTATAGATATTATTTATATAGAATTTAATGCTAATATTAACTTACTTTCAAATCAGCTATAAACAACCCCTAATGAGTTAAACTTCTCTATATATTGATTGTGTAAAATCATTTAATGAAATTAGTGATATGAAAAATAGGAAAAATAACATGTTACACTAATTGCTATGTTCAATATCATCATAATATTATATTTTTGCTACAATCGATGAATATAAATTAAATTCAAATTAAAACTATATACTACTATTGATAGATAATTTTTTCCTCTATGGACCCTATATATAATACTTCTGTCTTCCTTTTTTATTTACGTGATATTATTTGACTGAACATAAAATTTAAGACATATAAAAATATTTTGTTATATTTCAACGCTACCCTTAAAAAGACTTACAGAATACACCTTTATGGATATTGCCAAATATGTGGGACCTAGCACATGTAAAATATTGATGTTATGATTGAATATTTATCAAATAAAGAAATGTGCCCTTTTTTTTTAACTGACTAAAAAAGAAATTATGTCGTATAAATTGAGACAAATGTTGAGTTTGAAAGTGATTAGGGCGTCATACAGAAGCTTACAATTGCAAATCATGATAGCAATAAATTAGATGATAAAAACTTAAACTAAAAATATAATATTATATATGGTTTATGAAAAACTAATAAAAAAGAAAATATTAAAACTGTTGAGAGAAAAATCTCACCACAAACAAAATTCCTTACGACTACATTATGGATACTATTATGTTCTTGATATGAGAAAAGGGGTCTTTAATTTATAGAGTTCCAAACTTTTCTCAAGGAAGAATAACTCAAAAAATGGAAAAAAAGTTAAAGCATTTATGGTAATACTTTGATTTTCCTTTTAAGAGAAAAATAAACTTCAAATAAGGTAAGAAAATCAGGACAAAACTCTAATAACAAGAGAAGTGTATATATATACCCTCAGTGTGTTTGTTTGTTGGTTGTAGAAACAAATGAAAATGAGATTAATTCTTCTCTTTCTTGTGTTTGTTTCTCCAATCTCCTTTGCCAAAATTCCACCAAGATTATTCCCTTCTTCTTTTGATAATCACTTGTCATCTAAAGGGAAGCTTAGTTATGAGACAAATTACTTCACACAAATTCTTGACCACTTCAATTATAATAATCCACAAACTTTTCAACAAAGATATTTGTTGAATGACAAATATTGGGGTGGTTCTAAGAATAATGCTCCAATCTTTGTCTACACTGGCAATGAAGGTAACATTGAATGGTTCACTCAAAATACTGGATTCATGTTTGAAATTGCTCCTCATTTTAATGCCCTCCTAGTCTTCATTGAGGTACTCATCAAGTTATATTTGTTAGAACAATTCACACTATAGTTTTGTAACTTTCATCAATTTAATCTACATATATAAGAAACACAGTAACCTGTGATACTCTTTTTGAACGCTACATTCTGGAGTATGGTCTTTACTTCTGAATACTCCTTCTTTACTTTAAAAAGCAGAAAAGGGCTATTTTGTGCGTAATTTCTTGTGAACTTGTTATAAAAGGCATTACAGCTTCTAATAACTCATTGAATTTTGTGTTTTTATATATGTTTGTATTGTAGCATAGGTTTTATGGGAAGTCAATACCATATGGAGGAGACAAGACAATAGCATATTCAAATAAGACTACGTTGGGTTATTTGAGTTCAACACAAGCATTAGCAGATTATGCAACTCTTATTATTGATCTCAAGAACAACTTGACTGCCATTGACTCACCTGTTGTTGTTTTTGGGGGTTCTTATGGTGGAAGTATGTATATATGTTTTCGAGAATTGATTTGTCAGATGATCGCTCGACTAATAGTTATATTTCAGAAAATTATTTTTCTTTGCAATTCTAATTTCTTTAGACAAAGAAAATGACTTTATGATATAATATATATGTATTGTTTGAGTGATCATTTGAAAAATCAACTCGTATGATATTTCGAGGTTTTGAGATTTATATTTATTAATATTATATTCTTGTGACAATGCAGTGTTGGCAGCATGGTTTAGGTTAAAATATCCACATGTGACCATTGGGGCCTTGGCTTCTTCTGCACCAATTCTCAACTTTGGCAATATCACTTCTCCATATTCCTTTAATAATATCATTACACAAGACTTTAAGGTAAAAAACAAATCTTTTTCTTTTTGATTTGTTCGAGTTTTGATGAATAAAATTAATTATTTAATATTTATAATGGTGAGAGATTACAAATATTCCGTGAAATAATCTTTCCTTTCCTTTCTTGTTTGTTCTTTTCAAGTGTTACTCTTCCTAACAAAGGAAAAATGTATTACCAACTGTCCTTTGCATCAATATAATTAAAATATGTATTTTTAAAGAAGTTGTTGAATAACAAAGGACAATGATGAAGATAAGGTTTACGATAAGATAACATGTATTATTAGAAACAAAGATATTTTTTCCGCCGTAAATCTGTGAAAATTTGTGTTATAGATCATGATTTCTCATCGAACCAACTCACTAAGAAAATGCATGATGAGACATAGATTTTTGCTGAAATAGTGAGAAACTTCTAAATTTTCCTTATGAAAATAAGGAAAACATTACTATTTTTTTTATTTTTCTATCAATTCAATTAAAATATCTATGAGAAAAACAACTGAATATTTTTCAGTGTAATAATAATAATTTTTTTAGTAGTGTCACTTTTTTTTTGTCACATACTTTTTTTCTTGACTTATATATATCTGGAAAAAAAACAGGGTGAAAGTGAGAATTGTTACAAGGTGATTAAAGGATCATGGAAACAAATTGAAGATATGGCTAAAACAAAAGGTGGATTGGAGAAACTCAGAAAGTCATTCAGAATATGCAAGTAAGAATTGATACTTTCTCTATTCACTTTTACTTGTCACGTTTCATTTTTCAAAAGTCAAATTCCATGAACTTTGATCAATAGTTTAAGATGTATATATAATTTCATTGATCGTATCAATATGAGAAGTATTACAATTTACAACATATAATATTTTCCTTTTAATTTTTGAACATCTGAATTTAGAATTTATAAATTGAATTACTCTAATTCAATTAAGCTTCGAAAATTAATCAAATTATTAATTTTCGTAAAGCAAAACGTGAACGAGTAAAAGTGAAATAAGGTAAATATTTTGATTAGCATTCATGAATATGGGAAATAACAATAATTAATTAATATTATTGTTTTTAAATTATTTATAGGAATTATATTAGTCAAGGTGCTCTTGAAAATTGGCTCTATACCGCCTTTGTGTACACAGCCATGACTGATTATCCAACTCCTTCTAATTTCCTTAATCCATTGCCAGCCTATCCAGTCAAAGAGGTACACTTTTTTTTTTAATTTCATTAATATTATAAACTTGTTTTAATTAATGCATGCTTTATTTTTATGTCATGGTAAAGTAAGTAATCACTTAAAGGAAAATTAATTAATAGGTACAGTTTTTTAATAAAAGATATAGTTGTGGCTTTCAACTTTTTCTCTTTCTTATTAATTTAATCCTTATGCCAACCAATGCTTAAATTTAATTTGAAAAACAGTTTTTTAATAAAAGATATAGTTGTGGCTTTCAACTTTTTCTCTTTCTTATTAATTTAATCCTTATGCCAACCAATGCTTAAATTTAATTTGAAAAACAGTTTTTTAATAAAAGATATAGTTGTGGCTTTCAACTTTTTCTCTTTCTTATTAATTTAATCCTTATGCCAACCAATGCTTAAATTTAATTTGAAAAACAGTTTTTTAATAAAAGATATAGTTGTGGCTTTCAACTTTTTCTCTTTCTTATTAATTTAATCCTTATGCCAACCAATGCTTAAATTTAATTTGAAAAACAGTTTTTTAATAAAAGATATAGTTGTGGCTTTCAACTTTTTCTCTTTCTTATTAATTTAATCCTTATGCCAACCAATGCTTAAATTTAATTTGAAA
>JAJOOO010008112.1:0-19476 GCA_029582685.1 Solanum piurae | reverse complement strand
TGTTTTCACATTTGAGCAAGAAAGGAAACTGAGATTTCCAAGAGAGCTTTTAAGCTAAGTTTTGAGTAATTATCTCAAACCAAAGAAAGAGTTTTGTTGTTACAAACACATGAGCTAAGCATATTTTGGGAGTAATATTGAGCACCGATATGGGGATGCGAGTTCATATTAACTAAAGACTCCATAAACCATGTAGCCATCATGGGTAGTAAAGGATCATACTTTTTAGATGACTCCTTAAGATGCTTTTAGCATAGACTAGTGGATCCACTTAGTGAGTTAGGTCCTATACCCCCGGCAAAGTATAGGATGGTCATTGGCAGCGTGAGGTAAAGTGTTGTATCACCACTTAGGCTCATAGTGGTGGTTGTCGGTAGAGAATCTCCCACAGAAAACTATATTATTTTCTATATGAGTAAAGTTGAGTTTGTTATTGCACTTTCTTTAACGAACTAAGTTGTTTCAACTGTTTTTACAAGATTTCTATATATTGCATATGTTTTATTGTTTTATATTGAGTTAAATTATTCAGGAGTTGAGTAAAGTTATGGTAAGTGTTTCTTTCAGATTCTTTTCAAGCCTATATCTTGTTTAGCATTCCAACTCGCATACTCGTATATTCAATGTACTAATGTCAGTTGGCTTGCATCGTCTTATGATGCAGACGCAGGTAACCAGGATCAGCATCCAGTGCATCGTTGATCCAGTTGAGCTTCCGAGTTGTTGGTGAGCCTCCTTGCTTCCGGAGGATCCCCTTTTTCATTACTTTATCATTTTAGCTCATTAGGATGTTGGGGGTCTTGTCCCAACATCCATCTCAGTTATTAGAGGCTTCATAGATAGACAGTCAGTTAGTTCATTTGTCTTTATTGTGTTATTGACTTATGTTCAGATTTGAGTTGCCATTTTGGCTAAGTTAAATGTTTATTTTTAAAACATTATGAGTTCAGTTTGAGACATTTGAGTTATATTGTATTTGAGTACTTTTTCTTAATGCTTTTAAAGTGTTCTGATGAGTAAGTAAGTCAGGCCAAGGGTTTGATTGGGGACAGCAATGATTCTCGAGTGCCAGTCCCGCCCAGGGTGTAGGCTCGGGGCATGACAAACTTGGTATCAAAGCACAGAGTTCAAGAGTCCTAGGTGTCGCGCCCCATTTTTCCTTAAAACGGACCTTCGACCTAACAACTCTTTTGGGCATTTGAGTGATTGAAGAGTCGCCACCTAACGAATTAAGGCGCGTTAGGGCACCTATCTAACCTAGCTAAATCTAACTAAGGTCAACGAACCAGAGATCAGGGTAAGGGTTCAAATTACCTCGAGGGGAAGGTGTTAGGCATCCCTCGAGGTCCACAAATGTGGGTCCCGGCCGTATCTCATGCAATTTATGTGGGGGTTACAAGTAGCAAGTAAGGTCACTTCATTTATGATTATTTGATTAAACATGCTAGCTAGGTGATAAATATTTAAACAGTTAAGGTCAATTTAATTATTTTAATTGATTAAGCATGCAAAACTAGGTGATAACAATAATATTTAACAATTAAGATTAATTTATTTATTTTAAATAATTAGTTAAACATGCAAGACTAAGTGATAACATAATATTAAACAATTAAAATCACTTAAGTTATTTGTTATTTAATTAAGCATACAAGACTAAGTGATCATAATATTAAATATATAAAATAAACATTTAAACAATTAATAAAGAGTGGAGCAAGGAGATAGAAAATGCACAATCAGATGAAATAGTCAAATTTTAATTTTTATTTATTTTAAGCTACCCCAAATAATTATAATTATAAGAAAATAAAAAGGGGCAAAAAAGGGAAGGGAGACTCTGAAGGACTTTAGGATCAGCGCTCGACTTTCTTTATTTTCGATAGGCTTCCGTGTAGGGACAGACAAAACCAAGGTTTGTCGCTTTAAGCCTGAGTCGATGTCATCATATCCATAGGGCCTAATCTACCCCTACCCCACCACCGCATGCTTTTCGTCTCTAAAAGGTGCCTATCGTCCCCGCTTAAGGTCCAAGAGGCATTGGACTACTATTGGTGGATTTAGACTAAAAATAAAATATAATAGGCCCACCTAGACACCAAGTCAAACAATTTGGCCGAGCATTTAGCACACAAGTCTCATATTGGCCTCTAGATTAAGTTATTTAACATACTAGCAAACACACATAAAGTGAAAGGTCTCATGCTTAAGTGTGTGCATACAAACAGGCGGTGACAACAATAAAATAACAATTAGAGAGGGCAGAAAAATAGCAAAATGCAGACTTATTTAGAACAGTAGCAAACTTATTTATTAATTCAGAGATTTATTTTAAATAGCAGTCAGTTTATTAGATGCAGAAATCCAATAGTTGATATTTTAAGTGGCAAAATTATGATGCAAAGGTTATCATTTAAAGCATAGTTGAATTAGGGTAGCAAGTAGCAATTGCAGTAAATTATTAGTAGCCGAGTTTAAGTGGCAGACCAATTGATTAAATGCAGCAATTAATTAATTCAATCAGGACAGTAGTTTATTAATGCAGAAGCTGATTTAGTAGCTAATTTTAAATGGCAAGACAGTGCAGAAATTAATTAATTCATGCAAAGGTTTAATCGGGGCAGCAAGTGGCAGATGTAGAAAATGATTTATTAATGCAGAACATTTATTTTAAGTTGCTTAGACAGAAGTTCATAATGCAAAATAATAATTTTTTAGACAGATTTACATCCGGGCAGTCTTTAAATTAGATATGCAGAGGCTGATTTATTTATCATGAAACAGTGGCAGGAAAGTGCACATAATGCAGAAAATAATTTTGTCATGCAGGTTTGGTCAATAGCAGATTAGGATAAGAGCAGATTTTATTTAAGACGATATTAGCATGCTAAGCAATTTATTAATCTTATTTTAAGTGTCAGAAAATAAATCTATTGCATAAATTATTTACCAGTGGGCAGAAAACATGTATAGATTTATTTCAATTATTTAACATGCTGGAAATTATTTAAGTACACCTATGAACATGATTTCTAGGCGGTTGAAAAGATTGTATGCATGGTTCCTATAGTTTCTAAATATGAACATGTTGAAAATCCTAACAATATTCAGAAAAAAAAAAAAAAACAACCTATAGGCATAGTTTCTAAGTGTGAACATATTGAGATTATTACCAAATTTATAGGCATGATTTCTAACTTTCACTTATTACAAATAAGTAATTTAACAATATTTAATTTATTCAATAGTTATATAATAGGGATGACTAGAAACAAGCAAGACAAGCAGATGTAAAAGCAAATATTATGTTACTATCCTATCATATGCTAGTATGTGATTACACAGATTGAAAATTTATTTAATATGTAATTAATGAACGTTGAGAAAGGGTGGCCAAACATAGAACATGCTTAAAAACATTAAATATCGGCAAGATCAATTTTTATTTTTATTAGATTTAGAGCAAGGAACGATCGAACAATTAAATCACACTCCTATAGACATGTTTTCTAAAAAACAAATAAGTTGCGATAACGTAACAAGTAGCACGTAAATTCCCCTCCCCGTTAGATGATTCCCCAAATTTATTTCATATATAGGAGAGTTAGAGAGTTATACAAATATTACAAACCGAAATAAATAACAAATACGAATTCGAAATACATAAATTAGGTAATCTCGTCTTATGGCGACTCTTCAACTTGAACTTCAAGTTCAAAACCTGTTTAACAGAATAACACCCAACACGAGATCATAGCATGATAATAACTAATAGATGGAAACATAAAAGTAATTCACAACAAACAAACGAATTTCACCCAGTCATATAAAATCACACATTGGAATGAAGAATAAGGAAACTAACCCGGTTGCTTCCTTTTATTTATTTTTTCAAACATATAATCATGCAAACAATGCAAAACCAGATTACTCTAATGAGGAGGACTAACCAATTAAGCAGAATATTTTATCAGCAATGAAGTGCTAGCAGCAAATCCGACCGAAACAGCAACACAGCAATGAAAGCACACCAAATATGCAAGAAACTTCTTTTCTTTAAGAGTGGAGAACCCTTTTCTAATTGTTAAAGTGTTCGAGCATGAGTTATGAGTGGAAAAGTGAGTAAGAGTGTGGACAACTGATCAAATAAAAGGCAGAGGGTCTTCTTTTTATAGTAGAAAAGGAGGGCACAAAATAGGATAAGAATAAATTTAGGGTCAATCAAATATTATTTTCCTTATTCAAAGAAAGACCAAATCAGTAATATTATTTTAAATTATTTTTGGCTCAATCAAATATAGCTTTACTAAAATATAACAAGTAAGAATCAATTCAACTTCAATTAAGCCAATTATGATCAATTAACATAAATAAATAAAATTAATAAGCGAAATTTACCTTACCAAGAGACACGAAATCTGTCCGGATTAGCACAATACCATAAAAAATCACCTTAGTGTCAATTAATCAATATTAAGCAAGGATAAAATAATTATATTAAAGGAAGAAAACATAAGTCAAGGAGTATTTACACATTGTTATAATAATATAATATATTCACAACAAGGAAAAGAGCAATCTGCCGAGGATCAATCTAAACTCAAGTAGCAAACCCAATTATCAATTTAACATCCAAAATTATTACCACTACATGCATCAATTAAAGGGATTAAATGACATTACGGGAGATAATAAAAAAAAAAGGACATCTTAAGATAATCGGTGATTTCATAACCAAACTTATCAAATTTAACCAAGAATCACCAGTCCAGGTAATGTTACAAATACAAGGGCAAACTTCCATACAATAATCTAAGAGAACAAGAACAGCAAACACATGAAGGAGACTATAATTCAAATTTCTCACACATAAACAGTTTATAAAATCTGAAAGTGTTAACTAGTAGTTCATTTTTAAGACTAAAATAGCTTGTACACCAAACATATCTAGAACTTTTATCACATTGCAAAAATAAGAAGAAGAATAAAATTTCTTAAGATAAGATAGTGATTTAAAAGAAATGTACCCGGACGGATTGTTAAAGATCTGTCTTTTGACTAGCTTGAAACTTTCAAAAGCTCCGCCGGAGTTCGCCTTGTTCACTGGTTCGGAGCTGCTGTCCGGAAATGAGAGAGGGGAGAAGAGGCAGATGACTGGGCGCCGCTGGAGCTGGCCTTTCGCCGGAGCTTGCTGGTTGTATTCGCTGACTGGAGAGATGAGAGGGAAGCAACCATCTTCGTGCAGCTGCTGGACGGAGCTGCGTCGTCTTGCCGGTTGCAGTTGTTCCCGCCTGGTTGCTCGCTGGTGGAGCTTGCTGCTCCATCGATCTCGCTGCTGCTGTCTCGCCGAGCTGCTGCTGCTACCAAGCTGCTTCCTGCTGGTGGTCCTGCCAAGAGAGGAGGGAAAAGAGAAGAAGAAGGGAGGAGAAGAGGGTCGCCGGTCGGAGAAAGCAAAGAGGGAGAAGAGAGAGGTGGTGGCGGCTGAAGAGGGGAGGGAGAGAAGAGTGAATGAATATTTTTAGGGGTTAGGTTCTTTTAGGTTAGATTAGGAAATAATAGGGGAGTTGATCTTAACCGTTGGATTAGAATTAGATAAGCGGCTAAGATTTGATCTAGGATTTAATTTAAAGATGGACGGACGAGATTAAAATGATGGGTCTTGAGAGTTGAAATAGAATGGCCAAATTGAAATAAAAATTGGCTAGAATTGAAATGAAAGGTCGCTATAATTGACATAAAATTTGAATTGAGGAGGCTGTAATTGAAAGAAATTAGAATAAAATAGGCTAACATTTAAACAATTTTGAGGGAAATTAAAGAAATGCTATTCAATTAAAATACTACAAGTGCTATAATATTTTATATAATTAAAGTCACTTAAATTTTAGAACGTTTGAATTATTTCAAGTTTTACTAATAATTTTAAAATATTTTAATAGTATTTACAATAATTTTATAAAGTATGCATACTAAAATTATAATTTTTAGACAAAATCAGTTAAAATTTTAAACTCGAAACATTTTCAAGAAATACGTATTTAATCGAATAGCATTCCCAAAAAGGGTTAAAGGTCGGTCAAAATTGGGTGTCAACACTAGGGAATCTATGAAATCGTGTCTGTAGAGTCCTAGTTATCGGTGTGAAGCACGCCACATCTATAATTAGGAGGCAGCAATATTTAGGAACTATCTCACTTCTTTCATATTTATTTCGTGCGTTAAAGTTTATCTCTAAAAAGTTTCTTTCTAACTCGTGCTTATGCGTAACCATTTGTGAGTTGGACTATTTTTGAGAGTGCTTTCATGAGGCGTTTCTTTCCCCGTGATCTAAGAGAAGCAAAGAGATGGTTCACGACATGAGGTGCAAGATGAGTATGGTTGTTGTTGGGTTGCCTCGTTTGACAAGTAAGGAAAGTAAGGTTGCGATGCTAATAGGTGACATGGACATAACAAGGTTGATGATCCATGTTCAACAAGTTGATGAGGATAAGCTGAGGGATAAAGAAGAGTTTAAGAATAAGAGGGCTAAGACATAAGGAAATGAATCCGGGCAGCAAAAGAGTAGTGTGAACCGGTCTTCTTTCCAACATAAGCATAAATGACCTGCTCCATCATCTGCTAGTGCACCTGCACCAAGAAGAAATGTGAGTACAATAGTCAGAATTTCTGAGCTAGACCTGCACATTCGCAAGGTACTATGATACAAGGGGGTACTAAGACTTCTGCATGTGCTAAGTGTGGTAGAAGCCACTAAGGGCTGTGTCGTGATGGCTCCACTAGTTGCTTCAAATGTGGCCAGAATGGTCATTTTAGAAGAGAGTGTCCTAAGAGCAAACAGAGTAATGGTAATAGGGGCAATAGATCCCAGTCTTCTTCAGTTGCTCCACCAGATAGAGCTGCATCTACATGAGCTACTTCAAGGGCAGACGAAGAAGAAAACCGTCTTTATGCTATCACTAGTCGCCAAGAGCAAGAGGATTCACCAGATGTTGTCACTGGTATAATCCAAGTCTTCAGTTTTGATATTCTTCCAGGGCAATATGTTGAGCCCTTTAGTGTTTCTACACCTGTTAAGAATTATATTCTAGTAGAGAGAGTCTATCATGATTGTACTTGTTTTCGTCAATCACAAGAGTACCATGGCTGATTTAGTTGAGTTAGCCATGGTAGATTTAGATGTCATTCTAGGTATGGACTGCCTTCATGCCTGTTATGCATCAATAGATTGTAGAACTCGAGTAGTCAAGTTCCAGTTTCCAGTGAACCAGTTATAGAGTTGAAGAGCAGTTCAGCAGTGCCTAAGGGTCATTTTGTTTCGTACCTTAAGGCAAGAAAGTTAGTTTCTAAAGGTTGTGTCTATCACTTAGTCCGAGTTAATGACTCTAGTGGTGAGATGCCTCCTAGTCAATCAGTTTCAGTAGTAAGAGAGTTTCTAGAAGTCTTTTCAGATGATCTATCCGGAGTCTCTCCTAAGAGAGATAAAAACTTTGGTCTAGATATTCAGATACCTGTCCTATCTCTATTCCACCATATAGAATGGCACCAGCAGAGTTGAAATATCTTTTAGAGAAAGGTTTTATTCGACCAAGTGTCTCACCTTGGGGCGCTCCGGTCCTATTTGTGAGAAAGGAAGATGTTCCCTTAGAATGTGTATAGATTACCGTCAATTGAATAAGGTTACCATCAAGAATAAGTACCCTCTTCAGAGAATTGATGATCTTTTCTATCAGCTTCAGGGTGTTTCATGTTTCTCAAAAATTGACCTCAGATCAGGCTACCATCAGTTGAAAGTAAGGGAGTGTGATATTCCAAAGACAGCATTCAGGACCCGTTATGGTCATTATGAGTTTCTGGTCGTGTCGTTCTGTTTAACTAATGCACCAGCAGCGTTCATGGACCTTATGAATAGAGTCTTCAAACCTTATTTAGATATGTTTGTTATCGTCTTCATTGATGACATACTAATCTATTCAATGAATGAAGAAGATCATGCTAGTCATCTCAGGATAGTTCTCCAGACTTTAAAAGATAAAGAGTTGTATGTCAAGTTCTCTAAGTGTGAGTTTTGGCTTGAATCTATAGCATTCCTAGGCCACATTGTGTCTAGAGAGGCAATTAAAGTTGATACTCAGAAAATTGAGCCAGTGCAGAATTGACTTGACCCACATCTCCAACTGATATTAGGAGTTTCTTGGGTTTGGTTGGCAATTATAGAAGGTTTTTAGAGGGGTTCTCATCTATTTCATCCCCTTTGACCAAGTTGACTCAGAAGACAGTTAAGTTTCAATGGTCTGAAGCTTGTGAGAAAAGCTTTCAGGAATTGAAAAAGAGGTTGACTACTGCCTCAGTATTGACCTTACCAGAAGGTACCCAAGTTTTTGTGGTGTATTGTGATGCATCTAGAGTTGGTTTGGGTTGTGTATTAATGCAGAATGGCAAAGTTATAGTTTATGCCTCCAGACAGTTGAAGGTTCATGAGAAGAACTACCCAACCCATGACTTAGAGTTGGCTGTTGTAGTCTTCGCTTTAAAAATATGGCGTCATTATCTTTATGGTGTTCATATGGATGTGTTCACCGATCACAAGTCTTCAGTATGTGTTTAGTCAGAAAGAGCTTAATCTCAAACAAAGAAGGTGGTTAGAATTACTCAAGGATTATGAAATGAGTATTTTTTACCACCCAGGTAAGGCTAATATTGTTGTTGATGCCTTAAGTAGGTTGTCTATGGGTAGTACCGCCCATGTTGGAGAAGAAAAGAGAGAGTTGGCAAAAGATGTGCATAGACTTGGACGCCTGGGAGTCAGACTTACAAACTTATGGATTCCACAAAAGGAGGGATAGTGGTGATGAATGGGGTTGAATCATCATTAGTGTCAGAAATAAAAGGCAAGCAAGCCCAAGACCCCATTTTTCTTGAATTAAAGGCAAATGTTCATAAGCAAAAAATATTAGCTTTTGAACAAGGGGGAGATGGTGTATTGAGGTATCAAGGTAGGTTATGTGTACCAAGGGTGGATGAACTCCAAGAGAGGATCATGGAGGAAGCTCATAGCGCCATATATTCTATCCATCTGGGTTCCACAAAGATGTACCATGACTTGAGAGAAGTCTATTGGTGGAATAGTATGAAGAAGGGGATTGCAGAGTTTGTTGCTAAGTGTCCGAATGGCCAACAAGTTAAAGTAGAGCACCAAAGTCCTGGTGGTAGGGCTCATAATATAGACTTTTCGAAATGGAAGTGAGAGAAGATATAGATATCCTATTTGATGGTTTGAAGTTGGTGAAGCTGGGTTGATAGGACCAGACTTAGTTCATCAATCTATGGAGAAGGTGAAAGTTATTCAAGAGAGGTTGAAAATGGCGTTGAGTCATTAGAAATCCTACACTGATGTTAGGAGAAGGGAGTTAGAGTTTGAAGTAGATGTGGGTATACTTGAAAGTTTCACCCATGAAGGGTGCCATGAGATTTGGTAAGAAGGGGAAGCTTAGTCCCCAGTATATTGGCCCTTACAGAATATCGAAAGGGGTAGGTAATGTAGCATATGAGCTGGAGCTACCACAAGAGTTAGTAGCAGTTCATCCGGTATTTCATATTTCCATGTTGAAGAAGTGCATGGGAGATCCTTCATTGATCATACCAACTGAAGATATTGGGATCAAGGATAGCTTATCTTATGAAGAGATCCCTGTTCAGATTTTAGATCACCAAGTTCGCAAGTTGAGAACAAAAGAGGTAGCATCAGTCAAAGTTCTAAAGGAATTAGGGATCTTTTTGAAGAAGGTGATGTTGCGCCCAAGAAGATGATTAAGACACCAAGCATACGAGATGCCTAACCAATGGAACAAGTTCTTAATTGGACTTCCACTCCGCTCTTGATTCCTCATTCATCTTGATAGACAAAGATGAATCTTATGTTATTTCTAAAATCGAGGGTAGTCCGAATGAGGCTCGGAACCCACCTTTCATGTTATTTTACCTAATTATGTTTTAATTTCCCTCGTAATATTTTGAAAAAGGCAAAATGGCTCATGGTCATAGCCAAAGTTCGTATTTCCTTATTTTCAATGAGAGCCTCTTCTATTGCGAAAATTTATTTTCCTTGCTTTAATTTTCTATCTAACAATCTTTATTTTTGGTTTCAGTAAAAATAATATTTTTTTAAAAAACCTGTCAATATCATGTCATGTCACAAGCTGAATGAACAAAATGAGGTAGATGAAGATGAGTTTGAAGAGCATAACGAAGAGATCATGATATTCGAACACCTTGTCAAAAATTTAAAACAGTTCGAGATTCAATATAAGTAGAATCAGGATGAAACAGAAACTGTAAATCTACAAAAGGATAACTGTGTCAAAGAAGTCAGAATCAGGATCCATCTGAAAGAAACTTGGAAAAGAGAACTCAACAGTTCAATTGGAAAATACATCGATGCATTTGTTTGATCACATGTCGTGGTTGAACATAGACATTCATCTCAAGTTGTCAATCGACTCAGATACTATCAAGAGAAATTATCTTTGAAGGTTCAGAGTTTCTTTTATTTTTTTCCATGTAATCGCATCGTTTGTTTGTAATCGTTTTATGTTCCGTAGTTAGAAAATGATTTCTTTTAATGAACTACGTCTGACCTGAATTCTCAAGAATGAGATACGTAGGCCGCCTATGTCGACTTCGGTCACCGCTTTATATATTTTCAATATTTCCCCTTTGTACTTGAACTACGTTCGACCTAAATTCTCAAGAACGAGATACGTAGGCGGCCTGTGTCGGCCTTAGTCATTTCCTTCGTTAAATTTCTTATTTCTGTTAATCCTCAAGACGGCTACTACGTTTGACCTGATTCCTGCATCAACGGGAAACGTAGGCGCCACAACGGCTCGATCATATCTCCCATAAGATTTCTATTTATCTTTACAATAGAAACTGGGACAGAATTTTTGAGAGGGACTCAAAAATTCTCAAGAAGAGGATCCTTACAACAAGTCAAGACTGGAGATACATTGCGAGTTGCAACTGGGACAGAATTTTTGAGAGGGTCTCAAAAATTCTACAAGTCATATATCAACAGTTTGAGTTACTCCAAGACATCTAACTGGGACAGAAATTTTTGAGGAAGACCTCAAAAATCTATTCAAGCGTCACCAGAAGTTTGTAGTTAATTTTAAATATTTAGAGCATGATTAGAAGTCTAGAGCAAACTTCAAATGATCTCTGGCGTCGTTAAAGTTCATAGTCAACTGCAACAATCTCCGATACTTTGGGATTTCAGAGTCAAGTGCAAAAATTCTCTATTATAGTAGATTTCAGCAGGACCATGTCAAAGATTTTCAAAGCTTTAAGGATCTTTGAATTTTCTAGAACAAGCTGTAGGATACGCCAAAGTTTCGAACCAAGAGTTCATTAAGCTTCACGTGACATGATACTTGGCAGTAACCCTTTTCAATTACAGCTCTCTGAAAACCTTTTTCTTAAAGATTTATCTACATGTTCCAAATGTTTTTGCATAAAATGTTTTGTCTTGTCTATCGAGAAGCAAGAGATCAGAGCGATCAACTGAAAATAGCAAGACAAGGAGCAAGCGATTGAAGAACTCAACACAGATCAGTTTGTTTTAAAACTAAGAATTTTTTGTTGGATGCAGGAAAGTCATTGAAGTTTTTAGAAGAAAAGAAACATTCCAGAATACGAGCAACAACACCTCGTTCAAATTCCCAGCAAAGCATGAGTACAAATGTTCAAATATCAACAAGTGAAAACATCACTCTCAACATGTACAAGCATCTATAATGACATTAAATTACATTTTTTCAGCATCAAGAATATTTGAAGAAAATTCACAAATCGCGTTGATATCAGACGCGGTAATGTGAAACCCTCCCAAAGGGACATTTCTATAGTATTATCGAATGAGATAATACGACCACCTAGACGGACATTTCTACAGTATTATCAAATGAGATAGTACCACCACCCAGAAGGACATCATCGTCATTTTATCGATGGAATATCATCATCCTATCAATGGATTAACATCATCCTGTCAATGGATCAACATCATCCTACCAATGGATCATCAATGAAGAACAACATCCTATTAATGGAGCATCAACATCATCCTACCAATGGATCATCAATGAATAATCAACATCCTATCAATGGAGCATCAACATCATCCTACCAATGGATCATCAATGAAGAATCATCATCCTATCAATGGAACATCAACATCATCCTATCAATGGAACATCAACATCATCCTATCAATGGAGCATCATCATCCTACCAATAGAGCATCAACATCATCCTACCAATGGAGCATCACCATCCCATCAATGAAGCATCACCATCAACATAACACTGACGAGGAAGTCATCATCATTATAACATCATATCAAGTCATCATCTACTGCGTCAAAACCGATGGAGGCTGACATCAGAACATTTATAGAAAAGAACGTATACAGAATACGGTAAAACATATTACTTCTCTATTTAAATTACAATTTCTGCTAACAAGTTTATTTCATTCTTTGTGGAGAGCATCCAAGAGAATGAATTCTCAAATCAAACCACAGGTGCAGACGACATCAGAAAAGATGCAGCACAATGTGTAACTTTTCCTTAGTGCAAGCTGATGAGCGAATATTCATCGAGCCATCCACCTCGTTACAGTTGGATAATTATCGAGTCATCCACCTCGTTACAGTTGGACTATTATCGAGTCATCCACCTCGTTACAGCTGGATAATCATCGAGCCATCCACCTCATTACAGTTGGAATATTATCGAGTCATCCACCTCGTTACAGTTGGATAATTACCGAGTCATCCACCTCGTTACAGTTGGATAATTATCGAGTCATCCATCTCGTTACAGTTGGAAAATCATCGAGCCATCCACCTCGTTACAGTTGGATATTCATCGATCCATCCACCTCATTACATCTGGATCATAATCATTGAGCCATCTAGCTCATTGCAGAGATTACCGGAGTTTGCCATGCAGAAAACAAGCAATGACATCTCCAAATCCGCAACAAATCATGAGTTGTAATAGACATACTGTGTTCGAAAGCGGTATCCATTATCTTTTACTCAATACTTCTTTATTTTCTCATCTAGTTGAAAAAGACGTTTATGCTTATTCATAAATATATACTCATTTGTTATATGCATGATCTTTCTTTACTTTTTACTCAAACCGCTAACTAGAGCGGCACTATGTCTACTAATTATTTACTTTGAGTGTGCAGACATATACTGAACATACTTATGTGACATCTTTCACAGCAAGAGTAACCGAAACACATCGTAAGAGATGCTACCACTTTTTCCAGTTACAGTTTCTACTAACAAGTTTATTTCAGTCTTTGTCGAGAGCATCCAAAAGGATGAATTCTCAATCAAACCACAGGTGCGGACGACATCAACAAGGATGCAGCACAACGTGGAACTTTTTCTTAGCAGCGAACTGGGACACAGTCCAAAGAGTAGTGCCAAACTCTTAGGACGCGAGCAGATGAGCGACTTCCACCACAATCAAACCACACCCATATCAGAAGGCATGTGGGTTTATCTTTGGGTTTGTCGGTTTCAGTTTTGCATCCGGAAATTTTTTATATCTACCGGAAGCAGCTTTCCAATTTGAGTGACAATGCGCCAAGAGCTTTGAAAGTTATGTCCGTGTAAGTTCTTACTTATGGGTGTGAAGTGCACCACATTCATGACTAAGAGGTTACAAGCCCCTTTTTTATACTCAACTTATTTGTCACTCTTCCAGAAGCAAAGGGTTATCTAGCATAATAGATTTCCTTTTTCAACCGATCGAGTCGAACTACAAACAACCTGATTCCTAAGGTCCAAGGATATGTAGGCGGGATCAATGTTGAAAACTCGGTTGTATTCCGACATCCTCTCTCAAATATTATTCTCGAGCATTCCGGTCTCTTCATAATTTGATATCGAAATAACTTTGGAATTCTTTCATAATCGTGCGTCAAATCAAGCGTATCGAACTACAAGTGGCCTGAATTCTCATATAGCCTAAGATATATAGAAAACCCGATACCGGGGTTTGGTCACAATTCCTAAAGTTCGTACCAAAGTTTCTTTTCTGAGAGATGAAGAAGTGGGCGGTCAAAATTGGATTCGTCAATTTCATTTGCCTCAGATTTCTTTCATCAATCCAAGTCAAACAAGGGACAGTTGTTGACCCCCAATTTTGACCATCCACAATATAAATTAATCATCGAGCTTCTTAAATTCCAAACTATTTGAAATAATTGACTTTATAAAATTCAAAATATTTTTCAAGTTATCTTAAATAGTTGTCACTTTTATAAAAAAAAAATTATTAAATAATATATATGTTCTAAATGATTATGTATATAATTATTATATTTTATAAATATTCAAAAATCATCTCAAAAGGGTTTTAATTTTAATTAATTAGTTGGTTAGTCGGTTTAGTTAGTTAATACTTATATTTTTGAGTTATTAGTTTATTATTAAGTTAATCATTTTATTTTCGTTAAAATTAAGAAGCTCGTTAATTGATCTTGTTTAAATTCTTCTTGATTAAGATTTGGCCTAATTTGACTAATGTGCTCAAATTTGTTATATTCTTAAATTCAATTGGCTATAACTACAATAAAATGGGCCAATTTCTCAATTCCAATCCAACCCTTTTCCTTACCCCACCTTAAACCCATTTGACCAAAGTTTTGGGCCTTTCCTCTCAATTTCAGCCGGCCTAGTTCAATTCCATTATTCCAGCCCAATTCTAAATTCAATTCCCATTCCTTTTCACAGTAACAATACATACAGCGTTCTAATATGACCCAACCACACCCCCACCGCCCCGACTTCATCTTCCTCACTGTGAATGAACCCAGAAATCGAAGCCCAGAAATGCTGTAAACCAGCGATTCCAACAGTACCCCGACCCCACTGCCCATACTGGTCTTCTTCTTCTTCACGCGAAAATCCCGGCAAACCCAGAAATCTAGTAGCAAATCTCGGTGCAACAGTGTCCGCCCATACGTCTGTCATCCTCACATCCAGTCGTCTCCTTTTTTCCTCTTTTTGCGGAGTCATAGGCTGCACAACGTCTTTCATTGTTGACTTTGGAAAAGAGGAAAGGAAATTCAAATTTTCTCTTGAATAAATCCAACGGATTTCCCCCCTCCTCAAATAGCTCATTCCCCCTCCCCTCTAAATAGTTCTATACCTTCAGTGATGAAGAGAGGGGGTCTAAAAAAAAAGATAAGGTAAGTCTTAGGAGGAGTTTTTTTAAAAATACCACGAAAGTTAGGTCTAGATTTTTGGGAATTTCTTTTCGTTTCATCGGAGCTTCGTCGGAATCTCACTTGTGGTGGTGAATGCTTCATCGTGAAGCTCGTCGTCCTAGTATCGCTGCTCTGAGAAAGGTAATATTCTTGTTCCTATTTCTCATTCTTTCTTTTCGAATGGTATGTGTGTTGCTATGTCATTGTCCGAAATAGTCTGTCGTTTCTCTTAATATGGTTGGAATGCTAATTGTCGTATTTTTGTGTTTGTTGCTGGTGTATTGTGACTAAAGTCATAATCTGATTTATTCAATACTCCTTAATTTCTTGTTATGGTATTTTCATTTTTTTTTGTTAAAGTCTTAGTCACTGCTCAGTAAGCATAGTCGACTGGTCTGGTTTTTGAATTCATTTTGAGTTTCATTGTTATGATGCCTGATTTTTCTTCGAATGAGTCGTTTGTGTGGAAGATATTTTGGTTTAGTTTGGCATCTTGTTTAACTTACATTAAGATGTTACTCACCTTCGATGAAACTAATTGTTGCCTCGGTATGGTGTTCATTATAGATATCGTCTAGTTCTCTGTTTGTGAACGAATATTTATGGTCCTAGGCTGTCTGAATGTGTTAATCCGCAGAATGTCGATTTTATAGATTATAGGGTGAGAATTAGTCAGTTTTGCAACTTCAATAGTCACTCTTTAGTTTAGACCCTAGGATGTCATTTAAATTTTTATTTCTGGCGCCATTATCTCACTCATTTTCTAGAGCAAATAAAATGCAAGACCATCAGTCATGGCTTCATTTGCTTGTCGTTATGATGTTAGCTTGCTTTGTTATTAGTTGTATGGGGTCATATGAGCTTATTATAAATATCTTATACACTTATGATCTTTCTATTATGCTTTCGTGTTCATTCCTCGATATTTGGATTAGCTTTGAGGTTTAGATAAAAAAGATTGTGTATAAATTTGATCAAAAAGGGGTAGTTTTGGTGCTAAGCTTGAAAATGGATATTCACTATTGCATACATTTTCCATGTCTCTGTTTTGTTTTATGCTTGACCAATTTTTCATTGTATTTTCTTCCTCAAAATGATTTCTCAATTGCATAATACCTAAAGAGACATGCTTTATGCTCAACTGACTGCATCCATGTTGTGTTTATTTTGTTTTTATTTGAGTGTGTGATGAATACCATTTTGTTTCTCGCTGTTCACATGCACCTTTACCCGCCATGTCGATTCATTAGCTCAAATAAGATCAGTGTGTTCTTTATTCACCTCATTAAAGTTTCCAACTTGTCTCTTTGTTGATCAACTAAAATAAAAATGTGTTTTCTTATTGTCAAGTGTATGCTTCTTCTTTCCTAATTTGTATCTCTTTGAAACCTACTAAGTGTACATTGGCAGTAGCTTCATTTTGTTGTGAAATGTCTAGTTTTCCTTGTTATAAATTAAAATCACGCCTTTTTTTATTTTTATTAAAGATTTTATTCTTGTGAATAAGTTTAAGTGTGAATACTAATCTCGACAAACTTTCTTTGCATGTGAAATTTGCTCTGAGTTCGCCAAGAACTTCTATCTCCTATCCTTGTCTCTTGAGTTGTGTCGAAACTCAATATTAGTTGTGTTGAAACTCAATATTTCTTCCTATTCGAGTCAGCCAAGGTAGTAGAACGAAAATAGGGCTGGAAATTCAGATTACAATTGTCCGAAGGCCCTAAGGTGGACTGTATACATCCAGTATACACTGATATACAGGCCCAAAACAAAAAACACAGGGTGGAGGGCAAACACAAGTGTTCGGAAGCAAGGGATACATGAAAAGAGCTGATATACATGCCGATATACTCTAATATACAACAAATATATACAAAAACGGGAATTGGGTTAAACCCAAAAATAGCAATGAATTTGGCCCAAGAAAGGCCCAAATTCAATCTCTCCCTTACTCTTTAACTATTTAATTGTGATTATTTATTGTTTGTTGTTTAACGTTAACTTTATAATTGTTAATTAACTTACTTAGATCCCCAAAAGATGAGTTATTTTCTTTATGTTGGTTTACCTTCAAAATATATTTTGTGTTCATTTATTTTATGTCTAGTATACCGGCCAATTTCTTATATCTTTAATTGAGTATATTTATTCTTAAAAAGATATGATATTTCATTAATAACCTTTTACTCATTTTTTTTAAAAAAAAAACTGTTTTAAGTTAATCATATAAACTAAAAAAAAAAAAAAAAAATTACTCTGTCGATTTCTCGAAAGTTAGTCAAAGCTTTGGTCCCTTTTAATTTTTAATTAGTTGAAGATACTTCCCATGCATTAATTGACTAAATTGGTTTAAATTATTATTTTTAAAATGAATTAAATGAATTCTAATTAATCTAGTTTTATAAATATTCTATTCACTTGTATTTCGAGTCAAATGTTTCAATTTGATTCCCTTTCTCTAAAAATAAAAATAAAATGTGTCATCTATTTAATTATTTTCTCAAAGTTAATCAAATATTGTAAATTATTAATTTTTATATTAAATCATTTTCCCCAAAGAATTAGTCAAAAAAATATTTTAGTCAAGTCGCAGGTCAACCGCGTGTTAGCGGGAGCTTCAAATGCCTTAAAAACCTTCTTGAAGCGTAAATAAGAACCCCTTACCCATTTTCTCTAAATTTTTAAAGACTTGATCTGTTAGAGTCTTTTTAAATTAAGTTTTCTTAATTTCTTTAAAAAATTAAGTGGCGACACTTTTTCTAAGTATTTTATCAAATTATTTTATACTTAAAACATTTCAAAAAAGTGATTTTTCTAAAGATAGTCAAATTACAGCATAACATTTACCATTATAGAATAAACTATTTCAAGTTATGAAGTTTAAGAAAATAATGTATTATTTAACTAGGTAAATTAATTGCGCTTTGCGCGGTAATAAACTGCCTCTATATATTTCTTTGCGGGATAATATATAGACATACAGTTAAGCTTGGCTTCAATTGTTGAATTAAAAAATACTCCAATTTCGAGTATCTATAACTAAATGCGTTAATTCATCTCATCCATGTCACTTAAGCACTCCCACTTATAAAATGGTAGTCTTCCAATATTATTTTTTCTTCAATAAATAGCAAATGAATCTTTAACCGAATAATACCATTTGATAGAAAAACAAAAAGTTTAGATATAAAGAGACTGCATATGTTGGTATAATTGGAGAGAATATTACAATTAATACTTTGCCTATGTAAATATTTTCTAACTTCACTTACTGAAACACTTTATTTATATCAAATATTTTCATTATCTTCCTCTATATTAGATATGAGTGACTTCAGAAATAATCTTCTTCTTAATTTACTACACAAATGCTTCTGCGTGGTTGCATACGTGGAAATGATAACGACAACTCTATCGGATGAAACATATCTAATTTACAAAATGTTGCCAATATGTATTTTACCTTTTTAGTCTATTTGTTTTAACTTCTTTTAGAAGAGATATAAATTGAATAACTACGATTTTATTTTTGTTGGAGTTTATTTGCCCTGATTTTCTTACCATAAATAGGTTTTCCTTTTAGGAAAAGGTTTTAGTATTTTGAGTAGTCTTTTTCTTGTAGGAAAGGTTTTAGGACTCTATAAATATAGGCTTGTTCCTTCTAACTTAATCAGCATTCACAATGTAGTCTTAAAGGCTTTGAGAGTTTTGGTGAGGGGGAGAATTTGTGGGTCACAAGTTTGATACGTTATCACTTGTGTGAACCTCCCATCTATTCCGACTGAATTGGTTGAGGTTATTTCTCTCTATATTTTGTACTCTCATGTTTATATAGTGAATTGCTCATCTCCTTTGTGGACGTAGGTCGATTGACCGAACCACGTTAAATATGTGTCTTTTGGTCTATTTCTCGTTTGTCTTATTACTCGTGATCTTTCAAGGTTTGCTTTGCTAGCTTCCGCATTACACCTGCTTATTTCGATCCTAACAAGTGGTATCAGAGCCATGGTTCAATGATGGAGTCATGTTAGAGATGGGTGTTCATCTTGGCAGGTGTAGTTCTAGTCGCAACCTTTTTGACAGTACTGAAGATTTTTGTTGGAGAAATTATTTCAGAGAGGTTCTCTGTGTTGAGACATAGATTTAATGGAGGAGATTATGGAGAGGAGAAGCAAAATGTTGAA
>JAJOOO010008111.1:0-19558 GCA_029582685.1 Solanum piurae | reverse complement strand
AAAAAAAAAAAACTCTGTTTAAGGTTTTTGATTATGAGGATATTTATATTTGACTACAACTCTAATTCTCCAAAGGTCTAGAGTTTGGAACATATTTTACGGCCCATATGGTAAAAAATGTTGGATTGATTTTCGAAAAATAGTCATTAATCACTATGTGAAAATTTGTTAAAAAAGTAACCATCTTTTATGCGGAAATACCATTATGGGTCCCTTGTCTCGAGTCAAGGTCAAGGCTCTAGTCCTAGTTTAGGGTAGGGTTGGGGTTGGGGCTAGGTCTCGGGTAGTAACTCGAGGCTGAGGGTCGAGTCTCGAGTTATGGTCGGGGATGGTATTGAGATCGAGAGTCTGAGCTTGAGTCGTGGGTTAGGTTCAGGTTGTTTCTCGAACCCCAAGCTGAGACCTAGGGTCGAGGATCAAGTTTCGAGTTCCGAGTCATGAGTTAGGGCTCTGTCTCGAGTTGAGAGTGAGGGTCAAGTCTTGGGTTGAGACTAAGGGTAGGGGCTCAAGTCCCGAGTTATGGTGGAATTGGAGGTCGATATCGAATCTAAGGTTAGGTCAGAACTCAAGTATGGGTTAATTCTCGAATTTATGTCCCGAGTCGGGTTGAGGTCACAATAGGCAGGGATTCGGGTTGTTGGTCGAACCTCAGAGCTCGAGCCTTATGGATGGTATGGGTGAACCGTGGTAAAGGGTGGGATAGGGGAAGGTGGAGCATATAAAAAGAATTGGATTTAAATTGGGCGAGTCAAGACCCATTCCAATTTTAGCCCAATCTATTTCAACTCAAATAACTTTTGGATTGATTATAACACAACTCATTTATTAACTCAACTCATTTTAACTTATTTAGTTTCAATTCAACCCGCTCATTTGACACCCTTATGTATGACCATTATTCAATATTTTTTAAATACTTTTTGTTCAAAGAACTTTATGGCTTAATTTCAATCCAACCGGCTCATTTGAACTCTACGTCTAGCCGTTAGAAACGAGTTCTCATCACTAATACATTAAAGACTTTGTTTGGTTGGGAACAAGGTTTCTCGAAATGAATTATTTTAGGATTAATTATTCACAATACAATTTTGGGATAATTTTCTTCCACGATTTTATCCCTATCAAACATGAAATAAACTTATCCCATAATTAATCACGCCATTAATTATCCCTTACTTCAAGTTCTATGTAGGGTAAATCAAATGCCAAGTTTCTAAGAAAAGCGAGTTAATAACATCAATTTTGAGCTATTGAGTTAAAGAGTTCTGCTGGAATAAAATGCAGTAACTAAAGCTTTGGATTGGTTGTTGGAAGGGCACCGTTACGTGTTTCTGCGTACATTGAATAGAATGAACCTATACTATACCAATAAATAGGAAAATTTTGCACCAAATTTACTCTTTCTATTACCGTCCATGACATGTTGGGCCCGTGGTGTGCACGGGCTTCACCCTCTAGTTCAGTTCATCGCTAATATATAACAGAGGCGAATACTAACTATTTTAATAATAACGATAAAAGTTTAAAATTTGCAAACTAAATATGAGAATGCTCATAGAATAAAAACATTAGTATATAATATAGTAAAAAAAATGAAATTAAACAAACTAGCAATCACATAAAAAAATGAAATTAAACAAACTAGCAATCACATTATTTGTGATGGTATAATCCTGGTATAATCCAAGTAGGCGGAGAAATATGACTAAGTGACAATCCAGGATAGATAGATTCAACTTCTCCGTCTTCAAAATTGTAAGCCCCCATATCTCTACCAGCACCATCAAAATAGCGAAATTTATCATACCAATCGTCAGTAAAATATATATAATTAGGCTTGATTCCAGGAAATTTAGAAGAGTCAATTGAACATGTTCCTGTATTAAAGCCCAAAAAAATAGCTGAATTTCCCAAGGTTTTAATCTCATCTTCCTCTTTTAATTCGCCCTTGATTACATCTACTTCAAAGACATTAAATTTATAGGTCTTATATCTATGAAGCTCTGGATAATGAGCAAATCGGGTAATAAATAATAGTTTATCAGATAACTGAACCAGGTAATATTGAACTGAATGCTGAAGAAATATATCATGTTCGGACCAATAAAGCAAGTGTTGCTCTACTGCGTTTGGTTGAACTTCGAAAACCCAAAATTCACCACGAGCTGTAACATAATAGAATTTACCCTTATAATAATTGATACCCATGACAGCACCCAAATTGTCCATCTCAATATTTGTCCAATTGAGATCTCCAGGTCTCCAGAAAGCCAAACGATTAATATCTGCGTTATAGTTAACCACGAGTACATAATCTGAGGTAACGGAAGGACTTGCAGATAAGATAGCGCTCTCCATGAAGTTCCAGAGCACTTCATGATCTCCGAGACCATTAGATTCCATTAAGTTATCTCGTGAAGGAAGTTGAATTTGGGTACGGGATAAATGATGCAACAAGTTCATCTCTCCGGTACTATCATCCATGGTGCAGAGCCATCCCTCCGATGGACAACACTGTCGTTGTCTAGCTTCCGGGAGGAATAGGGGAGTAACTTTCTGCTTGATAAGAGAGTAAAATTCTCGATAATCATCATGTTTGTCAGCCAACATAAGTAAAGGAGTTTGGGTAAAAAATATATCAAATTTATGGTTAAGGGTAGTAACAATTTGCCAAGAGGTACAAACACAAGTAAAAAATATGAAATCTTTAGGTGATTCAATACGATTTGCAATCATAGCAAGGAGATCAATGGGTAAATCTGCCCACCCGCCTGTCATATCTTTGAAACGAAAAACAAGTTTTAGTTCTACTTTTTTTTTTTTTTTTTTTTGGGTACAAACTATAATATATATATTATATATATATAGGCGCACAATTATATTCGTATTCCTATTTATATTCTTATTCCTATATTAATAAGGATTTTGAACAAGCCCGAAAATATTCTTGTTCATATATTAACAAGGATTTGGACAAGCCCAAAAATGTTCACATTCATATATTAACAAGGATTCGGACTTCCAAGTCTTGGACTATAGAAATCCTAACATCTTTTGTCATAGCCCACAAATTAACATCCTTTAATTTACATCACACAACTGGCGGACAAATTAAATAAAGATGAACTTTTGTATATAGCCACTCAAAAATAGCCTAATTACACTCTATGACTATAGTTTGTTAATTACAATTTGTAGCTACATGTTATAGGGAGGAGAATGAAGAGTGAGACTGGGAGAGGGAGGAGAGAGGCGAGCGAGAGAGGGCAGAGAGTGGGAGAGAGGTGAATTGTATATGTATATGGTTAGATAATTGTATATTATACATATGTATTTGTATATTCTGGCGAGCGAGATTGGGAGAGGGAGGAGACAAGCGAGCGAGATTGGGAGAGGGAGGAGAGAGGCGAGCGAGAGAGGACAATAATTTGTATAATTCACATCTCGATTGTATAATTCGCATGTACGTTTGTATAATTCACGTATTTTCGTATAATTGAGTAATATAAAGTCTGAAATTATACAAATATAATAAAACTTGAAATAACGAATTGATACAAACATAAACATATGAACTTTAAACATTTATACAAAATATATTATACAAATTACATTATATAAATTATATTATACAAAATTAAAAAACTACACGTTTATACAAACTTTAAAAAGTTATACACAAAAAGATTGAATGTATATGATGACAAAACTAAAAAATCAAAGGAAATCATCGTCATATACATATATAAACAATCGTATACAAATACAAATCAAACAAAGAATTGTTAGCTGCGAATTATACAAATATGACGAATTATACATATACAAACGTGGCTAATATATAAACTCGAAGTCAGCCCACGTAATTAATGTATAATGTTAGTCGCGAATGATAATTATATCAAACTATGATGAGTAATTAAGTACTATAAGTTTGCTTAACCGGGTAATTTTCCTTTAAATAAAAACAGGCCCTAAACACTAAATGCAGATACGGGTCGTCGGGTCACCCGTTTTACAATTCGGATTCGGATAAACTCCATGTTCTCCCTTGCGAAGCTCTTCTTCATACACTCTGAGAACAAACAAATTGCAGAGCTAAAAGAACTCCAATTTTGGTTCAGTAAAAATGCTTCTTCACATATCTAAGATCTCAGTTCAATGAGTATCAGTTCAGTAAACATGTCTTTTTCAACAGGTAACAATTGTATATCAGCAAGGTCCATTCTTCATCCAAAGCCCAACATTCAGCTTCAAAGTTCATTCATAATCAAATTCCCATTTCAGAAAAGTTACACAAATTCCATTTTTCATAGAAATTTCAGAAAAAGATCACATTTTTATCATTCCCCATATGCAATTCTTGGAAAATGGACTTCAAATTCGAAGTCTTCTGAAGATGGGGGAAGCAATAATGAAGATTTTGTGACTAGGGTTTTGAAAGAAAACCCAAGCCAAGTGGAACCCAAATATCTAATTGGGAATAAACTTTACACCCTAAAGGAAAAAGAGGATTTGGGTAAGAAGGGTTTATTGAATGGTGGTGTTTTGGAGATACTAAAAAGGTTGAATATTAAAGGAATGGTGAAGAATGGAAGTGATGAGGGTAGTTTAATGAAGTCTGGGGATGTGTTTTTGAAGGATATTTTGAGGGAGTATAAGGGGAAGTTATATGTTCCTGAGCAAATTTTTGGTGCTAATTTGTCTGAAGAAGAGGAATTTGAAAAAAATGTTGAGGATTTGCCTAAGATGAGCTTGGTGGATTTTCAGAAGTATATGAAATTTGATAAGATAAAGTTGTTGACTTTTAAAGAGGATTCTGGAGCTTCTTTGGGATTGGGGTCTAGAGATTTTATTGTTGAGTTGAAGGAGATGCCTGGAGAGAAGAGCTTGCAGAGAACTAAATGGTTAGTATCATAAACTGGTTGATTTCTTTCACTTTATGTGCTAAATTTTTATGTTTATGTGATCATTCTCCAGGGCAATGAAGCTGGATCAAAATCAAGCTCAGGCTTTACTAGAGGAGTACACGGGGCCACGATATGAAGTCGAGAAGCAAATGATGGTATTTCATTTATTTTGGTGCTTTGTTTAATGATGCATAGTGACATTAGCTTCATTATCGGGTGGAATTTTTTTTTAACAACGACGACAACAAACCTAGTGTAATACCACAAGTGGGGTCTGGGGGAGGGTAGAGTGTAGGGAGACCTTACACCTACCTTGAGAAGGTAGACGTGCTATTTCTGATAGACCCCCAGCTCAAAGAACGTTAAAAAAGAGGCAGTAGCAACAAGCAGAAACAACAATAAGATAATAAGATAGCCGAGGCTAAAGGAACAACATGTAGAAATAGAAATAAAAAAAAATGAAAAACAAGAATAAAACTAATGATCTATCAGAACTTAAACGTATAGCTTAAGCAGACGGTGGTTTGCTATGATTTATCAGCCTGAATTAATTTATTAGTTAACAACCACTTGTACTGAAGTATAGTTCTCGTGATGATGTGGGGAGCTTCTTTGTTTTCTTATTTGATAGACATTCTTCTTTTCAACAACATATAGTTATCCGTCATCAACCGAATGCACCGATTGCAAGTTCCAGATGAAAACTTAATTACTGTTTCTCATTATGTCTTGATTCATTGTGGTTACTATCTCTTGACAGGAAATTCCTGTGAAGGTTTTATGGAATTTGCCTTTACTCTCTTCGGGTAAAATGTTAACTAAATTTAGATTATCTGTTTTGGCCTAGCGGCTTGGAATCTTTTATTGTTGACTGTTTTCAAAAAAATACTCAAGCTTGCGTGCCTTGTTGTGCTAGTTACTAATTAAAAAGAAAAAGCCTTCTTGTGCACAGTTCTAAGAAACACATAAAGTAATATTTGAATTCGACAAAAAGACATGTAAGCAGACAAGTAGAAGCTGCCATGAGAAAGTAACAATATAGTTGGAGTATATGTGTATTTAAAACTCAAATATAGATGTACTGCAAACAAAAGCATATCGACTGCTAATATTTGTTACTAGGCACTGAGGTTAATGCTGTTATCTGATGGTTATATTTATCTTTAACTGTTACCCTTTGTGGGTATAATAAATTCATTACATATTTAGTTGCTCTGGAACCATGTGGCAGAGTCCGCATAATGCAGTAGAAAGCTTTTAGGGTTAGCGGAAGATGGTGAAATTTGAAAATGGAAATCACAACTTTAGTTTGAAAAACTTGAGCAATTAATGAGTTTAATGTAGACTGTTGATTCATTTATGTGCAGTCCACTGGGACGAGTTTTTTTCTTTTCCTTTCTTTTGCAGTAAGTATATAGTTGGGGTGACAATTGTTGCGTAGAAGTGATAGCAACATCTAAATGTCAACTGACAGTTTAAAAAGTGATATACAGAATAGTCTTTCAATCTAATTATATGATGCTTGGAAAGAAGAGCACAATTTCAGTAATCAAATCTGCCATTTCTTTGAGATCATATATTTCCTAAAGTGTAGACAAATCAACGTCGTGTTTTACTGGTGGCAGTCTGTATGGTGACTGTATCACAAGGGAAAAGAGTAATTAAAGTATCTGAAAAGGTTCTCAAATCCCATAGCATAAGGTTGTTGTATCTCTTCTTTGTAGCTTAAGATTGACCTTATAGTTGCTTGAGCCTTGAAGGAATAGGTGCTTTCTCTAGTTATGCAATTGGCAAGATTGTAGAACCTAAGTTTGGTGGGATAAGAATGTGGTTTACCGGGTGGAAACTCTGACTTTTCAAGTATGTTGGAAAACCTTTCTTTCTTTTTTCTTTTGCCTCTTACAGAGTGATCCTATTGCAGTCTTGGGTGGGAAAATTACCTGAGTATCCTAATCCAGCTGCATCGAAGATATCAAGCAGAGTAATGGTAGAACTTGGAATGCTGACCGCTGTAATGACTGCTGCTGCGGTGATTGTGGGTGCTTTCCTGGCTTCAGCTGTGTTTGCTGTGACAAGCTTTGTCTTTGTCATCACTGTGTATGTCATGTGGCCTGTGGCCAAACCATTTCTTAAGCTGTTCTTTGGTCTCATCTTTGGTATCTTAGAAAGAGTGTGGGATAAGGTTGCTGATGCCTTTACTGATGGAGGAATTTTCTCCAAGTTGTATGAATTGTACACATTTGGTGGTGTCTCTGCCAGTATTGAGATGCTGAAACCAATCATGCTTGTTTTTGTGACTATGGTTCTTCTTGTCCGATTCACTCTTTCACGAAGACCTAAGAACTTTAGAAAGTGGGTGAGTAATACTCCCTATCCTAGAATTCGCAGTTTAGAAACACCTGCTTCTTGCAAATTTAGAATGTTATGTGCTTCATTCAGGATATATGGCAAGGCATAGAATTCTCTCAGTCTAAGCCACAAGCACGTGTTGATGTGAGTTTCTAGTTTCTCACACTCTCTGGTCACAAACATTCACAACTTTTCATTTGTAGATTATGACCAATATTTTGTCTAAGTAAGAAGTTTCTGTTTAGGGTTCAACCGGAGTCACATTTAATGATGTAGCTGGGATTGAGGAAGCAGTGGAAGAACTTCAAGAGGTAACAACGCCTTACACCACATATAATACTTCCTTATTGTGTATTCCCTCCATCCCAATTTATGTGATGTAGTTTGTCTGGGCACAGAGTTTTGAGAAATATGAGAAGAGTTTGCTATATTCCAAAACTACCCTTAATAAATGAATTTTTATATAGAAGAGCACATCTTTGTAGACTTTTTGCCAAATAAGTGTCCCAATATGGGTAAAATGTTGATAGTGTCATTAAACATTTGCCAAAGAAGGAAAGTGTGTCACATAAACTAGGATAGGGAGAGTAATATTCTTTTCCATTATAATGTGGGAAAGCTTGTCCCTCAGCCACAATCTTTAGCTTAATGGTTCTAATTCCTGCCATTTTTTGCCAACTAGTTGGTAAGATACCTGAAGAATCCTGAACTATTTGATAAAATGGGGATCAAGCCCCCACATGGAGTTCTTCTGGAGGGACCTCCTGGATGTGGCAAGGTATGCTGTCCATTTCAGACCTTAGATGGGATTTCCAAAAAAAAGAAAAGTAGAGGGTCTTCACTAAAGTTATATATGATGCTTTTCTCAGACCCTGGTTGCCAAGGCAATAGCAGGTGAAGCTGGTGTTCCTTTTTATCAAATGGCAGGTTCTGAATTTGTGGAAGTTCTAGTCGGTGTTGGTTCTGCTCGTATTAGAGATTTGTTCAAGAGAGCCAAGGTGAGCATAATACGTAGTCAATGAACCATGTGACTTCCCTTTTTATGTTTTGAAGAATGCCCTCATTCTTGTCACAGGTGAATAAACCATCAGTTATCTTCATTGACGAAATTGATGCACTCGCAACCAGGTATGGATATTTGTCTAAATAAATAATGGTGAACATGTTTTTTTTTACTGGTTTAGCTTAGCACAAAGGGAAATCTGGAGCTGAAGCATCTGGGCATTTTTCATCTAGTAACTCCTTTAGTGGTAGAACTAATGAAATTGGATTTTTGAACCTGATGGTACTAATGTCATGTTGTGGACAACGCTAATGTCTTCAGTGTTTTGCTGTCTAGATATTCTTTTTAATCGTAAAGAAATAACTTTGTCATTCATAAATGACCTGTAGACATGTGCAGTGGTTATAGTTTCTCAAAATTATTATTCTTAATAAACAGGCGTCAAGGAATATTTAGTGAATCAACTGATCACCTCTATAACGCGGCAACTCAAGAAAGGGAAACTACTTTAAACCAGTTGTTGATCGAGCTAGATGGATTTGATACTGGGAAAGGTGTTATATTCCTAGGGGCTACAAATCGAAGGGATTTATTAGATCCTGCCCTTCTTCGTCCTGGTAGATTTGATCGCAAGGTTTGTTCTCCTATTGAATTGAATTCTTTATCAACTCAGCTCCTCATGACTTGAATCACTCTATTCATGTTCTGTCGGTATGTGCGTGTTGGTTGGGAGGAGGTAGACAACATTTTCCATGTTTATAGAACGCTCCTATTCATGATTTCTTGACTTACTGATTCTTTCCATAAAGATGTTTCTATATGCTGAATATTATGATAAAAACTAATCAACCCCCCAAAAAAGTGTAAGGATTCCACAACAAACTGTAATACAGTATGTTATTTTATGCGATGCCTAGTGTACTGCAAAGTTCCTTTACAAAGTCCTTGGATGGGGCCACTGTGTTTGGGCTTTTAAATCCTAATAGGTGCTGTTTATGGGCAAAACATTGTTTGACTTGGAAGGTAGGAATCATTTTTTCGTTTCAGTCGACTTGTTAATTATGTTGAGACACCGATAGCCTTTGGTAGATTCTATAGCGAATAAGTACCCTGAACAAAAAACCTTACCTTTTCAAAAATAAAGGGTGCCCTGAACTTAATATAACATCATAAGTTAATATAGTTTAGTTGAGATAATGAGTCAGTTTAATAAGTGTCAAATTACTTATAGTAGCTATGTGATCTTTATTCCTCACTTCTTTCTGGAACACCACATTTCATGCTTGTTACATTTCTCTCTTTCAGATAAGAATTCGGCCTCCCAATGCAAAAGGAAGATTGGAAATTTTGAAAGTACATGCACGGAAAGTTAAATTATCAGATACTGTTGATTTGTCTAGTTATGCCCAAAATTTACCTGGTATTCAACTTTACTTCCTTTCTGTTCATATGAGATCATCTTCAGGCCACTAGTTTTTTCCTCCCATGACTCTGAAATATTTCATTTCCCTGATGCCAGTGGAAGATGAGGGTTAATGCGATAGTTCATCCATATTTTCTTGCATTCAAGTGATCTCATTTTAAATCCTTCTCCTGATCGGCTAAATGGTGGTCTTCCACTTCAGGATGGTCAGGTGCAAAGCTGGCTCAGCTTCTCCAGGAGGCTGCTCTAGTAGCAGTCAGGAGAGGGCATAACTCAATTCTTCATTCAGATATGGATGATGCAGTTGACCGACTTACAGTCGGACCTAGACGAGTTGGGATTGAGTTGGGTCATCAGGGGCAGTGTCGTCGAGCAATTACTGAGGTGGGGACTGCATTGACTTCTCATCTTTTGAGGCAATATGAGAATGCAGAAGTTGAGCGTTGTGACAGAATATCTATCAATCCGCGTGGCCAGGTTTGTTTGTTCTCTAGTTGCTTCATCTTTGAACATCATCTTTTGCACCTCACTCTTTATTACTCCCTCCATTCCAAATCGAACATGTATTGATCACTGGAGAATTCATCTGAACATGTAAATTGTTTCCCATGATTGCTGAAAATTTAAAAGTGGCATGCAGACCTTGTCTCAAGTTGTGTTTCACCGTCTTGATGATGAGTCATACATGTTTGAGCGGCTACCACGGTTGCTTCATCGTCTTCAGGTGCTAATTTTTGAAGTCTTGTGCTGATATTTGCTTGCACTTTTTCTTCCTACATGCAAAGCTGATGATTGCATTATGTACATCTTTGAACAAGGTATTTCTTGGAGGGAGAGCTGCTGAAGAGGTCATTTATGGACGTGATACTTCAAGAGCATCTGTAAACTACCTTGCTGATGCATCCTGGCTTGCTCGTAAGATAATCACAATGTACGTATTTATCAGTTATGATTTAGTTGGCGTTGCCGTATCTGCCAGAGCCTTGACTTTTGCCCTTGAATAGATGGAATATGAAAAACCCAATGGCCATACACGGAGAACCTCCCCCCTGGGTAAAGAGAGTGAAGTTTGTGGGTCCACGCCTTGACTTTGGAGGATCACTATATGATGATTATGACTTAATTGAGCCGCCGATCAACTTTAATTTGGATGATGATGTTGCTAAGAAGACAGAAGAGCTCATATGTGACATGTACGGGAAGACAGTTGCTCTGCTGAGGCAGCATGATACTGCCCTACTCAAAACAGTGAAGGTAGTTCTCGACACGTTGAATGAGTTATCTTATAGTCTTGTTTTTCGAACTTTTCTATCCTTAACTTTGCAGTAACTCTGTTGAATAAACTTGATGTTTTTAATGCTTCTTTTTAGAAAAGGCTCCACCAATTGTGCATAGATTAGAAGTTACTTAGATCCAAATTATTTAGTATAATTTAGTTAAACCAGATGCAGAGATCATTGATTCCTGTGCATGTTTATCCTAGGTTCTTCTGAATCGGACTGAGATCAGTGGAGATGAGATCGACTTAATCCTGAGCCACTATCCACCAAATACACCCACAAGTCTTCTGCTGGAGGAGAGAGATCCCGCGAGTCTTCCATTTGTTGACGAAAAGCAAGAACAGCATAATAACATCGAGTACAGTCTGTCTTCATGAGAAAACGGAATCCTTGACCCAGTACACCGAGGAGCTTTCTACCCTATTCGAAGCCAGTTTTGACATGCATTCAAAACAAGAAATATTACAGCTGAGAACTTTCTGAGAAATAGTGAGATGCTAAAAAATGCAGTTTTGTTTGCTGTATGTTGCCATATCAATAGGAATTTTGTTAAAATTGTTGATTTGTTCCATAGATTTATTCTTCTGTGATTCTTGTATCCAATTGCTTTTTCTCTAAGGTATATTACTATTGAAGAGGCAAAATCTTCAACAAAATAAATATAAGAAAAGTAGTTGAATTACGCTGCTTATGTTGTTGTTGACCTTAGATATTGAGATTCGACGAAATACAATTTTTTTTTTATCTTGGTGAATAGAGTTATCTGAGCCAAGTGTAAGAGTTCGTGCAAATTTGAGTTTGCATTTCATATAGCTATGAACCTCTATTTTTGATATGGTGGACAAATAAAAAATTTCGTAAGAATTAATAACCCTTGCGATTTTGCCCTTCTCTAAAATCACACATAACAAAAGCTTATTAGTGCATTGAGTTGTCCTCTAAATATTTCATTTGATCTTTATATTTAGATATAATATATAAATGTGTTGTTTTTCACATGCTTTCAATTGATATTCGAGATTAAATTAAAGATCACGTTTTCGTGTTATGGCTTGTAGACTAAAAATTTCAAAGTGATAAAAAAAGAAAAAGTTTCCGCTAGTTGGGGAATTCAATACATTTGTTCTCCACGAAAAAAAATCTCAAAAACTCATAAAAAAAAACACAAAAACAAGATTCCCTTTTTCTTCATCTTCTTCCTCTTTCTTCTGATCAAAACTCAATAAAACCAAAAAAAAATAAAAAAAAATACTCTATGCAACCGGCTCTCAATCATGAAATATAGTATTGAGAAGAGATGACGAAACCTCGTAACATCGTATACAACGATGTAGTCTCCAAACCTCAGCTGTCTTTGCGGCTCTTCTTTTCTATTTTCTGTGCCCTTCTGCTTTTCTATTCTATGTTCGTTTATGGATATGGAGGTAAAATTTCGTATACCCATTTGGGTTTTCTTTCATTATAATGATTTTTTCTAACATGGGCAATTTGAAAAAAAAATTAAAATCCACCCAAAAAAAGAGATTTTTATGTGAATGCTGATGACCCTTTGTTACTTTCTTGGTGAGTGTTTTCTTAAATGAACATTTTAGTGTGATTTAGTTCTATTAAATGCTTAAAAAGAGTTACTTGGGTATATGGTGTTTAAAAATTTAGCTAATTTAGTTCTAGGAGGAGCTTAGTAGAAAAAAAGATCCTTTGTTACTTTCGTGGTGACTGTCCTTTTGAATGTATATTTAGTGTGATTCAGTGTTATTAAATGTTTAAAAAGACTTACTTGAGAACATACTCAAGCCGAGGATCTATCGAAAACAGGCATTGTACCTCCCCACACCCCACTTGTGGGATTACACTGTGTTTGTTGTTGTTATTGTTGTATTTAGACACATGGTGTTCACAAATTTAGCTAATATAGTTGCTTTCTTGGTGACTGTCCTCTTAAATGAATATTTAGTGTAATTCAGTGCTATTAGCTTCTTAAAAAGACTTACTTGGGCATATGGTGTTTATAAATTTGGCTAATTTAGTTCAAGGAGGAGCTTAGTAGAAAAAAAAATCCTGTGTTGCTTTCTTGGTGACTGTCGTCTTGAATGAATATTTAGTGTGCTTCAGTGCTATTAAATATTTAAAAAGACTTACTTGAGCTGAAGATCTATCGGAAACAGGCTCTTTACCTCCCAAGGTAGGGGTAAGGTTTGCATACAGTGTACCTCCACGGACTCCAATTGTGGGATTACACTAGGTATGACCGCATGTTGTGTTATTGCTGTACTTGGCAACATGGTGTTTACAAATTTAGGTAAGTTAGGAAGAGCTTAGTAGAAAAAATATCCTTTGACCTTTATTGCTTTCTTGGTGACTGTCCTCTTAAATGAATATTTAGTGTAATTCAGTGCTATTAGCTTCTTAAAAAGACTTACTTGGGCATATGGTGTTTATATATTTGGCTAATTTAGTTCTAGGAGGAGCTTAGTAGAAAAAAAAATCATTTGTTGCTTTCTTGGTGACTGTCGTCTTGAATGAATATTTAGTGTGCTTCAGTGCTATTAAATATTTAAAAAGACTTACTTGAGTTGAGGATCTATCGGAAACAGGCTCTTTACCTCCCAAGGTAGGGGTAAGGTTTGCATACAGTGTACCTCCACGGACTCCAATTGTGGGATTACACTAGGTATGACCGCATGTTGTGTTATTGCTGTACTTGGCAACATGGTGTTTACAAATTTAGGTAAGTTAGGAAGAGCTTAGTAGAAAAAATATCCTTTGACCTTTATTGCTTTCTTGGTGACTGTCCTCTTAAATGAACATTTAGTGTAATTCAGTGCTATTAGCTGTTTAAAAAGACTTACTTGGGGATATGGTGTTTACAAATTGAGTTAAGTTAGTTCAACGAGGAACTTAGTTACAAGTTACAACTGAGATGACTTAGGCTTGTTTTTCATTTTTCATTTGTTTATTATGAGTCATCTTTTAGAAAATTAAAGTGAATTCTTCTAATGCTTGAAATTTGTTGTTTATGGAGTTTGAAAGTAAGTGAATAAGTATTAAAAAGTTATTGTTTTTATAGATTCATAAACAATACCTTGTAAAGTGTAAGAGAAAAAGATGATGCATGAGATGTATTTATTGATTTGGCATAAATACCGGGCATGAGTAAACTTTTTTCTTATTAGACTCTATATTCCTGTGAAGTTTTTAGTAGCTTCTACTGTTCTTTTTCTTCCCTCTGATTATGGCATTGTTCGTTCAGAACTATTTTGCTTTTCACGTTTGTTGGTCCTTTAACTCTCACCCAAATGTTAATTTCTGAAGTTGGAAAACTTGAAGTATCTAATTTATGTTTAGTGGGCTTGAGGCAAGTTTAGTATGTGGAGCATAATGTATCTACACAGAGCAAATAGGATAGTGATGATCTTTTAAAGCTCATATATTAGTTCTCTGAATGATATATGGTTCCAATGGAATTTTGTGCAGGGATTTCTCTTGCCTATGCTGAGACTGTTACCAATTATAGTGTTAACGATAGAGAGTTCAACAGCTCCACTCAACCGCTTTTAGAAAGCAGAGGGAAGAGCAGCAAAACTGAAGTACTATTGGAACTCAACATATCAGTTAAGATTAATGATTCTTGTAGTCCTACAGATAACATTGCAACCCCTGAGCATTCACTGCAAAAAACAAGTGCATTGGAGGATGCAGTTTCTACTATTTTAGGTTACAATATGTTAATATGCCAAATGCAGCCACAAGTAGTGCATATCCGTCGTAATGAAGGTCGGCTACTCAATGGAAGAACTCACTTGACCTATCCGAATCTGGAAGAATTTAGAAGCATTACAAAACAAGAAAAGATAGGGAGCACAGCAAGTCAGTTAGTAAATATCACCCACAGGCTTGAGCCTGATGGTACGCCTTACAATTATGCCTCGTCATCCAAGGGTGCTAAAGTGGTGGCCCACAATAAAGAAGCAAAAGGAGCAAACAACGTACTGAACAAGGATCATGATAAGTATCTCAGAAACCCTTGTTCTGTGGTCGGGAAATTCTTTGTTATTGAGCTTGCAGATGAAACTCTAGTTGATGCAGTCAAAATTGCAAATTTCGAGCATTATTCATCTAGGCTAAAAGAATTTGAGTTATCCGGGAGTCTGGTATATCCAACTGAGACGTGGAATCCACTGGGAACTTTTGTTGCAGAAAATGTCAAGCTTGCTCAGTGTTTTAAGCTACCTGAACCAAAATGGGTTAGATACTTGAAGCTAAATTTACTCACGCATTATGGTTCTGAATTTTATTGTACTATCAGTTTTATCGAGGTATATGGTATTGATGCCATAGAGCAGATGCTTGAGGATCTTATCGTCCATTCCCCTGAAGATTCTCCTGATAAAATGGGAAATCTTAACAAAACTGCTATGCTGTCTATGATACCAGATTCAGGTTCTGACTACCATGTCGTCCAAAATGTGGTTGAGTCTGCAAACCAGGGGCTAGAAAATTTTGATGAAGGGCAAGGTATTAATTTTGATGCAACAAGGAAAAAACAAACTATAACCAATAGCCCTGAGTTCATAAAAAAGCATAGGCAGCAATCAAATGGCAGAACTCATGGCGATGCAGTCCTAAAAATACTGCTGCAAAAGGTGAGAGCACTTGAGTTGAACTTATCTGTCCTGGAGCAGTACATTAAAGAGCTGAGCAAGAGGCATGGTGACATTCTGCCTGAGCTAGATAATGAAATTTCTCAAGTTTCAGATCTCCTAGAGAAAAGCAAATTAGAGATCAAGGATCTTCTGAAATGGAAAGAGAATACGGTGTGCCTAACTATTACCTTTTTGTTGCTAATGAGCAGACTAATGCACACATTTCAGTCATAAAAAGCAAGCTCGTTTTCCTTGCAGGAGAAAGAATATAGTGATCTTGAATCTTGGAAAGCTTCTGTCTCAGCTCAGTTGGATTTATTGGTCAACGGAAATCGCATGCTAAGGTAGTGGATCTCATGTAACCCCCTTAACTAACTTGTATCCTTGTACTATAAGTTGATTTTGTGTTATTATCTGAGTGAATTGCGTCTGTTTATCTTGATTCCTTCTTCTTTAAGATTTGTGTTCCCGGTAGCTGCAGATTTGCTGTATCTCAAATTGAATATAGAAGTTTTAAAAGAACTTGAAACCCTGAAGCTATAGGAATATGAAAGTTTTAGGAAGTCAGTTGGAGTTCGATGTTGAACCGAGTAAATGGTCCATTTTTGATCTTATCTTATGCTTCTCTTAAAACCTCATAAAAGAAAAAGCGGAGCTCTTTTTTGTAGTAGTTTACAATGGAAAGCTGAAAGTAGCTATCTGAGCATAATTATATTTCCTGTCTCCAGTAAAAATGAGGCGATGAACAGGAAAAAGTTAATATTTGAAGACCATTTTAATATTTTTCTAAAGAAATACAACCAGAGGGTTTAAAATGTGTTTTCATGTATCACAATGTTATGCATTCAGAGAAAAAAGGTTGTTCTGTTGGTGTATTTGACTCTTATTGTTTCAAAGCAATTCATGTGGGACGATCCAGTACTTTTGCATTTGTTTGATCCGTAGTATTCTACTTTGTAAAAACTAGGTCGACTTTTGATGATTTCATGTCCTTATTTTTCATGGTTAAGATAGTTAAAACTTTTCGAGAAATGATATGCATTGTGACTCAATCATGAATCAACTGGCAAATTAGTAGTCTGTTACGCGCTTCTTCATACAGTTTATCTTACATGAGTACAAAGCGAGTTGTTACAAAAGGTGTAAGGTTCTATTTGGCAACTAAAATATAAAGCCCTGGCCGAGCAATGGAAAACCCTGCTGCTGCTTTCAGTACCTGTTGGACAATCTCTTTATAATATTTAGTTTGAGGAGGAGAAGGAAAAATAAGTCACGTAGGACAAACTGCAACACATACTGTAAACCGCATGCAGACCTCTAAAATCCTAGCTCGGTGATTTTGCATTGTGCTTGAAGAGGGTTTTAGGCTTCTGGAAGATAGAAGGGTTGGTTTTGAGATATGCATCCTATAGTAAATGCTTGAACTTTGAACAGGCTATAAGCATTGTGTGATTTCCACTTGACTATCTAGGTTTAATCATGTCAGATTTGAGTCATAATCAGCTAAAACTAAGATGAAAATAGATGTGTTGAAGTAGACAAGGGTAAATAGATAAAAGAGGGTATTTGGTGGCCGCCGATTTGCTTGTTGACACTTGACATTGCATGATTACCTGGCAAAGGACCAAAGCTCATGACACTTTGTAGACCCTATGAGTGAAATGACTAGGTAGATATTATTAAGAAGTGTAATTTTAATGTCAAAACTCAGTTCATTAGGTACCCCTTATATCCTATTGCCAAGTTTTTGTTTCATATTTAGAAGATTGTGATCATGTTGTATTATTTTTCAACTCTTAAGCTTGAACTGATTTTTCTTTCCTGTTCTCTACTTCTTTTGCAGATTAGACATCGAAAAGGTTGTGAATGACCAAACGAGTTTGGAAAAGAAAGAGTTGGCTATGTTCTCAATCAGCTTATCTTTTGCATGTATTGCAATTCTTAAGGTAGTTTCACATAGATTTCAAACAACATTCGCGACAAGTCGAGGTTGGCTGTTGATTCTTGTTAGCAGCAGCTTAATTGCATGTGTCACATTGTTTTATAGTTAAATCTACTAACCTCATTACTAGATAATCTTTATACTTGTAGAAACTTGTTCACTCATACTGAAAAGCTTAATTGAAAAGAAGTTGTAGAATTTTTTTCCCACTGAAGATCATGGACTGCAACATTTACTAATACTGTTTCTTATGTTTCCCATACTCTTGAAGTTAACTAAGTATGTTATAAGTAGGGGTGTGCATCGGTTCGTTCAGTTTGGTTTTATGTATTATGGGTTTTCAGTTTTTAAATACGCTACATCAATAACCAAATCAATAAGATATTTTTGATAGATTTTGGTCCTTAACGGTTGGATTTTCGATTTAACCAATAAAAAAATATTCATAGAATAATGTGTGTAAATGCTTGATTGGAAATTTTTTCTCACAAGTGGCAAATAATGTCATTTTTTTACTGTATAGTTAGAAAAGGAAAAAAAATGAAGCATTTTACTATACGTAACTCAATTCATTTTAAAAAAAATAATAGTCTAAAAAGGAAAGTAAGACAAATAAATTGAAATGATATTACACGAACATCTGCTTATCCGTTTTAATTTAAAATTCATTTCTCTAGTTATGATCGTGACAACAAATGAAACTCCCCTTAGAACAATTATATAGGAGAAAGCAGTACTCGTGGTCAAGCGCCACACAATTGAAACAGTTGACAGGAGCTTTAGAGATATAATGGACGCCAATAAACCATTTTGGTGGAAAAGACCATAGCCTTTGAAGGCGATTTTCGACAAGTACTTCTAGTTGTTTCAAAATCTACACAAATAGAGACAGTTAATGCCAGTTTGATGAAATCTTGTGTGTGGCCTTTAATGGATAAAATACACTTTCACAACAAATATGTGAGCAAGAGCAGATCTCAAGAGTGATACTTCTATAGAGGAAAGCTTAATATCGAAAATATTTCCATTCACTACAAAAATTCAAATTTAGCAACGTTTATAAGGGAAAAGGCGATCTTAGCAAATCAAAATGAATAGGTAGATGAATTAAACAAGATGTTGATAGATAAATTTTCTCAATGATTTATCGCGCGTTTAACAACTACATTCGAAAAAATACAACAGCACAATCTGCTGGCGGTTATGTGTTCGTCTCATGAATTCAACTTTCTCCGCCTGAAAATGAAGGATATCCTTTCAAATTTACAATGACGATAAATATAGTATATGAACAAACAATCCCAAATGTTTTACTAATTATAACTCTGCCAAACACATCCTTCTTACCAAAACTTCCCTTAAAAGAATATCAGTAGAATTAGGTATTCACAACTCAAAGTTTCTGCAAATCAAATGGCTTCTAAAGCCTCCAATCGCAGAAAAAGAGATCAATTTCCATCAAATCCAATGAAAGATTCGAACTTGACTGAAATCCTGCCACCTGAACTCATCACTGAAATCCTTTTGAGGGTTCCGGTGAAATCCCTCTTGAAATTCAGGTCTGTCTCGAAATTTTGGCTTGCTTTAATCTCTAGCCGTCAATTTATCAAAAACCATCTCAGTTTATCAGCTAATAACCACCATGTGCTTATTTCTATTCAGAATAGAGATTGTAAGTGGAATTTCAAAGAATGTCTTTTTAGGTCTTTATTTTATGACTCTGTTACTGAGGCTTTTGACTTGAAGTATCCCATTGAAGACAACAGTAAACTTATCGATATTTTGGGTTCTTGCAATGGATTGATTTTGCTTATGGGTTATATAGGATGTTTACTTTTATGGAATCCAACAACTAGAATGCATAAGAAATTGCCTAATCCTAGACCTAGATGGAAGTACTACTATGACGATTATGGTTTTGGATATGATGAGCTCCGTGATGATTATAAGGTAGTGGGTATTTTTTATATACACGGTCGTTCACATGGGAGTGAGGTCAAAATATATA
>JAJOOO010008110.1:0-22063 GCA_029582685.1 Solanum piurae | reverse complement strand
TTTTGTTTTGAATTTATAACTTATGTTATATTTTTAGTTTCATTTGTTTTAGTAATATTGAATTCACATTGCAAGTCATTTTTTAATTAGACTTGATAGATTATCTTTTTGTCGAACATTTAATAATTTATGACATTTATTTATATATTAATCTTTTTATCAAACATGCATTTCACGATATTCGTACACTTCATACTTTTAGTTTTTATGATCAATTCAATTGAAATATATTAATTTGAAAAAATATAAATCAATATTTTTTTCATAATATTAGTTAAGAACATATGTTTATTAATTAATATATTTTCAAAAAAAATAAAATATCTTAAATATTTAATTTAATATCATTTATAAAGTTTCTTATTTGTCTAGTATAAATTTTAAATAATTAATTTTTATTTTAAAAATTTAATATAATTTTATGATTGCAATTGTGCATCCAAACACAACATGTGTAATTACACTATGACATACAAACATGACATGTGTAATTAGAGTGTAATTACACTGTGGCAACCAAACAGGTCAGTGTAATTACTAGGCTAGTAATTACTGCCCTAATAATTATACCAATTCCAATTACCAGGTGGCTTTCCAAACATACCCTTAATCTTTTTAAAAGTACAAAACAATCCACACAAATCTTCACTCCCTCTCTCAAACATTCTCCTCAATTGTACGTCTCTCTCAATCTCACGACTCATCTTTCTCTCAAAGTTTAAAATTGTTCTGATTTTCCAACCAACTCCTCCGACAACTTTCAACTTTCGACTGCTTCAACGTTTTATCTTCCGACAACTACTTCTTCCATTCTAACTATCAATTTCATTGCATTTAAGGAAAACATTCAATACATTATAATAAAAATACTAAGAGAACCCGGGACACTGCTCACACAAGGATAAAAGGGAATGAGGGAGGACTTGATCTGAGAATTAGGAAGGGACTAGGAGGAGGGAGGTTTTTGGGTAAGGGATTGGATGAAAAGAGTGAGGAGATCATTGGCAACATCATTAGATTTGATCAGCTTTTCTTTCAGTTCAGCATTTTCGGCCAAAAGAGTTTCATTCTTCTTCCTCAACTCAGAGACTTCAGCTGAACTAGGTCCCTCTATTTGTGATTTTGCCAACTGTGCCTTCAGTAAGGCTATCTCAGCATCTCTTTTGCTTACCAAGGCAGTCATCTCTTTTAATTCATGCTTTAGTTGACCCTGCTCAACCATCAACATAGACATTTTTCTTAGATGTCCTGTCCTTCCTTCCATGATCTCACACTCAACTAGAGTGTTCATAGAGAAGGTCTGCTTCATAGTCCCAACTGTTCCTGCTCCAAGAGGAATGTCCAGATGTTTGAACACTTTGGTCAGAAAGTAACCATACCCCATGCCATTCTTTCCCTTTTGAGTTATGACTGTCTTGTACATGTGCTCTAGCATGAGGGCTGGAAGATTCAAGGGCTCGAATATACTTAGTGCCTCCATCACAAATAGATCAGCCGCAAAAGCAATTGTCCTCTTCTCAGATTTGTGAAGGAGCACTTTGTTGACAAACTCAAAAAGCAGTTGATAATCTCCCTTGAGAAGTTTCTTGGAGATCCCAGCACATTTCAGCTTGGTGAGTTTGCCGCATTTCTTAGGAAAGCCCTTGGAGCAGAATTTCCCAACCACGGATCTAATCCCTTCCCTAGGAACGTTTAAGATTTCACTTAATCTCTCCTCATTCAGATAGAGAATCCTATCACCTACTCGTGTGTTGATGCTACCATCCTCAGTAAACTCATCGTTGTAGTAAAAATCAGTCACTTTTTGCTCATGCAGAACTGGAGTGTGGCTTGTGAACAAGTGGGTCCCTGATTGGATTTCAACTGCATCAACCAGAGTGCACATCCCTGGATTTGAGATTATTTCATAGTCGAAGACCCTCCCATTTAGAACCTTATGTTGCCTCAGATTGTCGACAATATCCTTTTTAGACCCTTTCTTCTCAACCTTCACCTTTTTACTCTTCGGACCTGGTCCCTCTTCAGACTCGGACTCATATTTCCCAAACAGTTCGTCAGTGTCAGGTGACACTTTTTTTTTTCTTAGATGTCTCCTTCACCTTCTTCTTTCCCTTCTCTGACACAGTGGCCCTTATCCTGATGGTTTTTTGCTCTTAGGTTTCTTCTTATTCTTGCCCAATGTTTCTTTCCTTATTTTCTCCACTGCGGAAATAATATCCTAGATACAGTGTCACTGTCCTCCTGTTCATTTGAAACTTTGACTACCCCTTCATCAAGTACAACCTTTTCTTGTAACTCAGACTTTTTTTTTCCTGCTTTCTGTAGTACTGACTTTGTTAGCCTTTATTGCATCATTCATAAACTTCTGAGTGGCACCCCTGGTGGAATATTACCTTGGTGGTGTTTCCCCTGTCACTTTATCCATTCCTTTGTTGGAGATGGGAACCATTCTTCTCTATACTGTCCACCTAAGAGGAATGTTGTCCTCATCTTCTTCATCAGTTGAAGAGACATGTGGGAGACTAACTGTAGGTGTTCTATCAAACATTGATTTAGGGGTTTCAAGGGATCCTTCCGGAGTTCTTTCTTCAGCAAAAGGTGTTCTTAGGCCTACCCTCATCTCTACAAGACTTAACTACTAACTCCTCACTTGCAGCGAGGATGTTAGATTCAAATGTTTTGCCTTCAGGAAGATCTCCTTCAAACAGAAAATTAGATAAGACGGAGAGAGAAGGACCAGGTTGAGATGACTCTAAAGGGGTATTCAGGACTAGAGAGGGCTCAAGTATAGGGGGGGTTTGGCTACTGGATCCAGGAATGTCAACCAGAGGAATGGTTGAAGAAGGGCTACTGGTCGGAGAATAGAAGGCAACATGGTCTATTTCATTTAAGGCTTCCATAATTTTGCTAGAGGAAGATGGGAGGAAGATGGAGAATGAGACATATTGCAAAAGAGAAGAAGAAAAGAAAAGAGAATTTTCTAGGGTTTCAGAAAAGTTAGAGAAGAAAGTTTGAATTCTTTTAGGAAGAAAGGCGAGGGAAGGAGTATAAAAGAAAATGAACACGTGTGTCAGGTCCCTTTGATTAGATGCGTCGCTTGGACTTAAAGCGACGGGACAACGGTCAGAAGACGAATGACTGACATGTGGAAGTGACAACGGTTCTCATTAATACTTCAAAAATAATGCACAAAATGCTAACCTTTGAGACAAGATTAGGTCCCTCTCTGCAGTTTGAAGATGATCATCTCTGAATTGTTATGTCCTTCCTTTGTTCCAGCAATTCATTATGAGTGTATACCTGCAAGAAGGTACAAAATTGGTCCTATCAAAACAAGCATTAGAGTTGTCAAGGATACCTGCCACCTGATCATAGCCAATGATGGTTTGATGCCTTTGGATGAATTTGGTTCAGTCCATCTTCAGCAATCCCTGCCTCAATCCGTTGTTCTCAAACTGTTCCTTACTCAAAGCCTTGATAAATATATCAGCAATTTGATCTTCAGTCTTGCAATACTTTACACATATGATTCCCTTTTCAACATTATCTCTCAGAAAGTGGTGACTCACATCAATGTGCTTGGTCCTTTTATGCTGAACTAGATTCTTGGCCATATTGAGAGCACTTGAATTATCACACAGTAGAGGGACAATGTGAGTAAGCACTCCAAAGTCCTCAAGTTGCTACTTTATCCACAGAAGTTGAGCACAACAAGATGCAGCTGCTACATATTCTGCTTTAGCTGTAGAAAGAGCCACTGAATTTTTCTTTTTGGTTCCCATGAGATAAGAGAAGAGCCCAAGAAGTGATCCATTCCTGAGGTTCTCTTTCTATCAACTTGATACCCTGCATAATCTGCATCTGCATATCCTACTAGTTCAAAAAAAAATCTCCTGAAGGATAGAAAATGACCATGTCCCCTATTTTCTTTAGATACCTTAAGATCCGCTTGGCAGCTTTCAAATGAGACTCCTTGGTACATGTTTGAAATCTAGCACACATACCCACACTGAAAATAATATCAGGTCTACTAGCAGGTACAACAAAGAACCAATGATTCCTCTATACATAGTTTCATTCACCATAGGACCAGAATCATCAACATGCAATTTTGAGTTTGTTCGCATGAGGGTATTAATAGGCTTTGCATCCATCATCTGAAATTTCTTCAACAGCTCCATGATATACTTTTCTTGACAAATAGAGGTACCATCTGAAGCTTGTTTGATCTGCAGCTCCAAGGTGAAACTTAATTCTCCCATCATGCTCATTTCAAATTCACTTTCCATTAGCGAAGCAAATTCTTCACACATTACTTCAGAAGTTGCCCCAAAGATGATATCATCAACATATACTTGAATAATGAGCAATTCTTTATCTCTTGTTTTCAAGAAGAGGGTATTATCAATTTTACCTCATTTAAACCCATTTTCCAAAAAAAACTTTGACACTCTCTTATACCAAGCTTTGGGAGCTTGTTTCAAGCCATAAAGAGCCTTGTCCAGCTTGAGTACATGATTTGGGTTGTCAATATCTTCGAATCTAGGGGGTTGTTTCACATAAACTCTTCTTTCAGATAACCATTTAGAAATGCACTTTTCACATCCATTTGAAATAGTTTGAACTCCATGAAGGCTGCAAAAAGGCAATGAGAATTCTGATAGCCTCCATCCTTGCCACAGGGGCAAAGGTTTCATCATAGTCAATGCCTTCTTCTTAGTTATATCCCTGCACCACCAGTCTTGATTTGTTCCTTGTAATAGTGCCATGCTCATCCATCTTGTTTCTGAACACCCATCTGGTCCCTATATCAAGGAGCCTAGGAACCAGGTGCCACACTTTACTTCGTTAAAATTGGTGAAGTTCTTTTTCCATGGAGTTCACCCAATCAACATCCTTTAAGGCTTCCTTGATATTTTTTGTCTCAATACTCGATATAAATCCTGAGAATGCAACTAGATTTCTAGTTTTAGACCTAGTATGCATTCCAGAATTTAAAGGAGAACTAAGATTATCAAGGGGATGAGACGACTTGTGCTTCAACCCTGACTTGGTAGTCAAGGGTTGAGGTTGATCAGCTTCCTCTTCTTCATTAACAAACTCTTCATTTGCGGGTTGAACTGCATCTTCTGGTTCAACATTATCAAACAGACCAGGTCCCTCTTCATCAATGACTTCTTCAATTTGATCTGGTTCAACAACAATTGGACCTTGAGATCTTTCAGCTTGTAACTCATTCAGACTATCTCTATGAATTTGAAGAAGTTCTTCTGTCTCATCATCATCCTTGTTCTCAAGATCTTTAATACCAGTCTCGTCAAAGATCACATGAATACTTTTGTAACTGCATAGAGTCCTCTTATTGTAGACTCTATAAGTTTTATTTGAAGAGGAATATTCCACAAACACTCCTTCAACACTTCTAGGATCAAATTTCCCCAAAATCATCATTCCCATTGTTTAGTACAAAACGTTTGCATCCAAAAGCCCTCAGATAACTCAATTTAGACTTTCTTTTGTATAAAAGCTCATAAGGAGTTTTTCTCAGAATGGACCTGATCAAACACCTGTTGGTCACATAACAAGCCGTGTTGACTACCTCAGCCCAGAAGTTCTTTGAAAGACTTGAATCAATAAGCATGGTTCTGGCAATGTCGACCAGAATTATGTTCTTCCTTTCAACCACACCATTTTGCTGAGGTGTTCTTGGAGCTGAAAAGTTGTGATGAGTGCCATTTTCCGCACAAAAATTGTCAAGCTTGGCATTTTCAAACTTAGTTCCACTAGCAGACATGATCGCTCTTGCAATTTAACTTTGTCTGAATCATTTTTTGCAAATACCATCAACACATCAAACGTTTTATCTTTGGATCTTAGAAACATAGTCCTAGTGAACCTTGAAAAATCATCCACAATCACCAGTATATTCTTCTTTCCACCTCTACTTTGAATCTTCACAGGATCACACAAATCCACGTGAATTAGCTCAAGAGGTCTTGATGTACTCACTTGTTTCTTTGATTTGAAAGATGATCTGATATGCTTCCCTTTGACACACGCATCACACACTTTATCATCACTGAACTTCAGCTTTGGTAATCCACGAACCAGGTCCTTAGATACCAGTTTGTTCAGTAGAGAGGATCTTACATAACCAAGTCTTCTGTGCCACACGTTAGCATTTTCACTTTGGACACTAAGACATGTTAGATCATCTCCTTGAGCAGTATCCAGATCAGCAACATACATGTTCTTGCATCTTCTAGCAGTTAAGATCACATATCTTGAAATCAGATTTGTAACAATGCACTTTTCTGACAAAAATCTGACTTAATTTCTTTGTCACATATTTGTGAGACACTAAGAAGACTGTATTTCAACCCATTTATATAATTTACATTCTCAATAGAATGTTCAACAGATTTTCCAATTCTTCCAACTCCCAGAATATATCCTTTCTTTCCATTACCAAAAGAGACACCTCCACCTTGAAGTGCCTTGAGTGAGAGGAAGTTATCAATCTTTCCAGTCATGTGCTTCGAACATCCACTATCCATAAACTAGGATTGGTTGCTACTTCCTCCACTCCCTTGCAACATAGATTACTTGTTAGATTTAGGAACCCACTTTAGTCTGAGTCCCTAGTAAGCAGATAAAGGCATAATAAGAGAGTTTTTTTTTGCCCAAAATGGTAAGATGGGCTTTTTCTAGTGATGAGAAGAGCGAGAACTAGGACCAGGTCCCTTGTTCTGTATGATTTTCCGTTTGGAGTAGTTTGAGAAGCTTTCTTGGGTTCTCTTACAAGATGGATTCCTTCTTCAGATCACCATTGCGCCTATAATGAAGGCACAACATATTGTCAGATATTGACACATACTTACTATGAGGATTATAGAGAGGGCTTATTTTCACGCTTCCTAAACCCTTCCAATCATTTTGACCCTGACTAGTACAATTCGCAAGTAATTTCGAGGAAGTGGTCCATTTAAGAGATTTTTTCAGTTCTTCTTTGAGACTGACCATGTTCTTTTCTAATTGATCATTCCTTTCCAAGGCCATATCCAATTTCATTTTAGAGGCATTCAAGCTAGTTTCTATCTCAAGTTGTAGGTTACTAGCTTCACCCTTTCCTTTAACACAATTATCCCTTAATTTCTCCCTGAGTTCTAGATTTTTAGATTCCAGAACCATCATTCGTTCTTCTATTGCAGAGAGTTGAGAAACTAAGGTTACCTTTTCATCATGAAAAATATCCAGACTATTATTCAGTAGTCAACTCAGTGATTGAGTCGATCAAAATAGCAGCTAGATTTCTCAATCGTTTAACATAGTAGACAGGCAAATTCTGTTTAAGGTCAGAATGAGTTACCTCTTCTTCAATTTTTCATCATCCGACTTTGCCATGAAGGCAAACATTTCATCATAGGGATCCTCATCATTTTTAACTGCGAGCATGTAGGCATCTTCAGGATGTTCCGTCTCCTTCGTGTCACTTGAAGAGTCTCCCCAGACAACTAGAGCCTTCTTCACAACATAGTCAACAACAATTTTTCTTCCTTTCTTATTAGGGATCGGGTCCCTTCTCTTGTCTTTGTCTCCTCTAGCCTTTGCAAAGTCTTTATGGTCAACCTTGTGCATAGGGCAATCTATGATTAAATGCCTTGGTTTTCCATACTTGTGGCATAGGTCATTTGCATTAGCAGCTCTGCTGAAGTTTCATACCTTTCGAAACCCTCCATGTTTCATCACAATTTTTTGAAATCTCCCAGTGAGGTACACCATGTCTTCATCTTCTTCAGAGGTTTCTCCTGATGTCACTTCAAGAGCTAGTGACTTTTCCCTCTTCACCTCCTTCTTTGATGCATCCTGATTCATGTTCATCTAATGAGTTTGAAGGTTTCCAATCAGGGCATCCATGGTCAGGATTTTCAGGTCCTTAGCTTCAGTAATAGCATCGACCTTACTAGCCCATGACTTAGGAAGGATTCGAAGTATCTTCCTGACTTGTTTTCTTGGATCAATGGGCTCTCCCAGACAACATATCTCATTTGTGATGGATGAGAACCTGGTATGCATATCATGAATGGTTTCACCCTCTTTCATAGTGAAGTTCTCATATTGAGTAGTGAGCATGTCCACTTTCGACTCCTTTACTTGTTGAGTGCCTTGATGAGCCATTTTAAGGCAGTCCCAAATCTCCTTGGCTGACTCACAAGCAGAGATCCGGTTGTACTCCTCAACTCTTATTCCACATACCAACAACTTTTTAGTTTTATAGTTCCTCTCGATCTTTTTCCTATCCGCCTCATTGTATTGTTGGCTGGTTTCAGGAATCACCCTGGTGATTTCTCCCTCCTTTACCTCAACAGTTGGAACATACGGACCGTTGAGCACTACATCCCACAGCTCGTTATCTTCAGCCATCAAGAAGTCGTGCATTCTTGTCTTCCACCAGCTATAGAACTGGCCATTGAACCTCGGGGGCCTTGTTGATGATTGTCCTTCCCCCAGGTTTAGTGGAGCAACCATTCTTCCACATTATTCTCTCTAGGTGTTAACCAATTAGAGAGCGCAGGCTCTGATACCAATTAATTGAATGTATACGTCTACTATTCGTCAACGGACCAGGTCCCTTGACACAGAAAGAACAGTAATAAAAATGCAAACGATAAAGTAAAAGACACAAGCAGTTTTATGTGGAAACCCCCTTGTTCAAGGGCGGTAAAAACCACGACCTGTACTCACAGGATTTCAACCAACTCCATTTCACTCAAAACGGAGCAATGTTCAGATTACAAACTCTTGTAACCTAGGAATTTAACTCTAAATCGTTTTCCCCTCAATGTAGTAACTCTACTACAAAGAAAATTAAGCAATAACTCTATTGCCCACTAAAACAACTAACTCTAGTTGATTTAGATTTCAACAACTCCAATAGCTAACTCTAGCTATGACTCCAAACGATACTCACTAAGAACAATCACTGATCCACTTCCTTTATAACTCAGGAAGAGATCTACAATGTGAAACACTGAAATATAAACCTAAGAAAAACTAGGAACGAGGACAACTCTATCAGGTCCCTTGTTGTTCTGCCGGAAGATATTTCAGGTGTGTGGTCTTTGCAATATTCTTCAATCCTTTTTCAGAGAGTGCAAAAATTGAGGTTGTGTCTAATGATGTTGGCCTTATATATGATGGGAATGAAAACCCAAAATAAGGCCAATAATACCATTGGCCAACGGCTCTGCTGCACAGCACAAACACGCACCGCGCTCCTTCAGGAATGCTGTTGGTAGTGTACTATTTCTAGTTGTCTTGTTGACACCCAATTTTGGCTCTCTACATTTGTTTAACTAAAGTTTTAATAATAATAATAATAAATATAATATATATATATATGTTATGAATTTTTTATAGGAATATAAAAAGATTTTTTAATTATTTATTTTATTTGATAAATTTATTTCATAAATTTTATTTCTTATATAAATTAAATATACTATATAAATATTACTACTTACTTTCTCATTTTTAAATTTTACGTCATATAAATATTGCTCTTAAGGGTTAACTCGATTTTCTAATTAAATAAAATTTCTATTTTTTACAATAAACATTTTTTGACATTTTTTCAAAATTAGGAAAAACTTAATTAATTAATGAGTTACTAATTTATATTAATTTTATTTTAAGAATGGCTAATTTTATCAAATAGGCTAATCTTGCAAAATAATTATTTTAATAAATTATGACTATTTAATAAAGAAGATGTTATAATTTAAATGGATTTAATTTGAGCAATTTTGGCAATCCAAGTCCCCTTAAACCGGCCAATCCGTGTATGCCACGTAAGCGAGTACATGGATTGTGTTTCTTTAGATTCAATCTCGGTCCTACAATCTAATCTAACGGTCTTAATTAATCCATCCTTATAATATTATTTATATATATATATATATATTATTTTTCAAACTTTTTATTTTTATCAATCGTCCGATCAAACGTTCGGACGACCGAAATTAAATAAGACCTTTTCATCTTTTTCCCAAATATAGTACAACCCCTAATCCCCTACTCCTTATCTTCTCCACTTCCTCTTTACTTTTCCAGTAAAAGGACGCCTCAAACTTTCTCCTCCTTCCCCAGACGTCTGCTTCTTCTTTTCCCCAAAAATTTTCCTTCCCCAAAACGTTTTCCTCCTTCCCCATGCCCCTTCTGTCCTCTCTCATCAATCTCCCATCACTCCTTCTCATCAAGTTCGGCCATGAACCTCCGGGAAACAACAATATCCGGCGGTCTCCAACGTCACCTCTTCCCCATCCACCGTCCATCAATCACAACCCTCTTTTCTATCAACTTTACATCTTTTGCCACCTATTTTCTGCCCCAAAGCAAGCCTAGAAATCGCCGGTGCTAGCCTGAAAAGGTGAAGGACACGAAGAACCATTAAATTTTTGTTCATCTCACCCTTAATCTTATGGGTATGAGAGTGGAAGCCTATCCAAAATTGCCTATAAAAGACCCCTTGGGTTCTCAATCGAAATCATTCGGAAAAAATCAAAAAATCCGAGAACGAACAAAAAAGAGGGATAAAACACACTTCAAGCATTATATTTTCAGAAAATTTCTATCTTCTTTCATCTTTCCATTTTTGGTTTTGAATTCGAGTTTGAGGAAGTTAGAAGTTACAATATTTGACGTCGAAGCTCCTGTTTGCTACTCGACAAAAGGTACAATCTTCGTCAATCTCTTCATTTCGTTTTTGTCTTAATGTAATCTGATGGGATGTTGTTGTAAAAGTGTGTGATTTGGCTGTCGCTAACATATTTTTTTAATAATAAATTGTCGATGTAATTTGGAAACATTGAATGCAAAGAAAGTTTAAGTCTTAAAACTGAATCATGTTTGTGTTACTGCTTCAATTCAACTTCTCATAATTGGATCCATGACAATAGGAGAAGAATGTTGTTAGGTTTGATGTAATATGAACTGATATCAAATAACTAAATTAGTAACTAGCATTTGTTTGATATAAATTTTTTGGATACCTAAGTGTATTGTATATTCATTAGATTCTATTTGACGTTAACAATAAGTTAAAAGATGAGAAGAATAGTTGTTGTTTGTCTTAATTCAAGTTTTCCTTGTTACCCCCAGCTACTAGCACGTTTGATCTGATTGTATAACTCTTGTATTCCCTTTCTTTAATTGCTCAAGTTTAGATGCCATTCGTAGTTATTTCCTTCTTCCATTTGTTTATGATTCATGATTTAATTTAAGGTTGGAAATAGCTTTGTTTCTATTAAATCTTGGGTTAGTTAACTAGGCTTGGCTTGGGATTTTCTCATGCTTATTTTGACTCTAATGTGCTGTATTATCCTCCTCCTTGGGTTCATATCCTTCTTTATTCATCAAAAATCTAGCTTGTTTGTTATTCATGAGATCCAATATAACTTGAGTATAATCCAATGCAAGAATTGGCTGTCTATTTAGTGTGAAAGTCTTTTATTGGCAATCTATTTCGATAGGTTAAATACCATCTTGTTTAGTGTTAACATTCGTTGTGTTGTTGTTAGTGTGAACAAAAAGGACCCGCTTTGTTTTGATTTTGATTAATTAGATAGTATAAAAATAGATGAAAGTTGATATCACTGTTTTGTATGTATTCATGTTAGTTTGAATACTCACATTATCGTACCATTTAATTGATCACTAATTTTTATCTCTTTTTTTGGTGTTTCATGTACAACTGGAGGGCTGGAGTTTCTACTTTGGAACTCGTTATTGGCCTAAAATATTAGGCCAACAACAATTAGGATCATCGCAACGCTTGGAGTCCCGCAAATTAGGAGTCCAATATTTTCTTAGCCTTTCTTTTGTTGTCCTATTTATGTTGTTTTGATATGTTGGCTAACTTTTACTTACAATTTTTTGATATATTGATTGTCTTTTATTTTGAAGTTTATTTACGTGAGCTACTATTGTTTGTTTATGAATTTAGTTGAAACGCTTTTAGAACAAATGATACAAAAAATATTTTCTTAAAAATGGGTTAGCATTTGTACTTATAACATTCTTTCAGGCCTTTTAATTTGAAAAGAGGGGGCTTATAGTTTAAAAGTTTTCCAAATGAAGTTTCAAAAGGGCTAAAATAATATTCATTTAGGTCTACTCATCGCTTAGGACCTCCAAATGAATTTGAGATTAATTTAAAGGCTAGAATAATCCCCTTTAGAAATATATTAGGCTAAAATAGTTACCCTCTAGAAATATATTTTGGAAAGTAGGCCTTATATTTTGTTAACAAAAATAAAAATGTAAGTTATAAAACAAGCCCCGATAATTAGGCCTATTTTATAATCTTTAGATCAACCTCTTTATAAAGAAATTATATTTACTATTATCACTATCTCTATTTTAAAATCAAATATTGCTAAAAATATTTCTAATCTCTTAACATGTTATTTCAAGATTTTAGATATGCCAACAGGTTCAAAATACAAGGTATATATATATATATATACATGTCATACACATAAATGTATATATTATATATTTTACTCTACATAACCTATTATTTTTATCTACTACCCCTTTTACGAATGTTATTTATTTATTTTCATAATTTATTCCTACACTTTATACATATTATTTTACTAAATATAATCTATCATCGATTCGTCTATACATGTAAATAGAATAATAAACGTTCATTTTTTTAAAAACAACATACATGTATGTACTATACTTTTATAATAAATATATTTAAGATCACAAATTTTATATAATATTTTGACATTTAGTATTATTATTATTATTTGTTTTATTTATTTATTTATGTATTTATTTTGAAAACTCCATTTTGTGTATTTTAATTTAAAATTGTATATCATACATACTACTACATATTTACACCCAACTGCTATTTTATTTTATTTTCTTTCACATCATAATAAAATGACAGATTTTTCGTAAATTCAAGATCTATATATTTTTAGGACAAGTTACTATGATACATCTATATTTTCCAACATATAAATTTATCATACATTTAGGTACATTTATTTATTTAATTTACTATATGATAAACATACTATTGTTAAATTTATTTTAGATGTATATATGTAATACCTTGTATTTTACTCTTTTCATTAAACTAACGAGATTTACTTATCATTGATTTTTAAAGCAAATAAATAAACAAGTTTTTCCTAATTATATTTTCCTAAATTGAGTTTAAGGACTATCTTCGGATAGGCTCTAAGGGATGCTTAACACCTTCCCATCGAGTAACCAAAACCCTTACTCAGAATTTCACTGATTTTGCAAATCAAAATAGAGTTTACATTTAAATAAAAAAAATGGTTTTCCTAAGATTTTTCTTAAAATTTAGGTGGCGACTCTAAAACAAAACTAAACAACTTTTCCAAAAAAAATCAGAGTGATAGCCATATTATGTTGTGAACTGTTTCGGCTAGTTCGAAATAGGGTGCGACAGTCGTTTTCACCAGTAGGAGCAAGGATCACACATTGGGATCAAGTACTCTTACCAAAGCTCTTTGTTTGTCAAATAATCAAAACTAAAATATAATACTCATTCTTTGGATAATTTTGGTGACCATATCTATGGAGTAGTGTACTCTCTTCTTTCCATAGAACAAAGGTGTAACACCTCGGATTCGAGAAAGACCAAATAGCAAATTTTTAGAGTTGTAGGTGCCACCGAAGAAGTCCAAACCACGGCCCGTGGATGGGACCACGGACCGTAGGTAGGTCCGTAGGTTGGACACCCAGAACTCCCCAGAAAATCCTGAACTACGGCCAGACCCATGGACCGTAGATGTGACCACAATCTGTGTTCCAAGGTCCGTAGATCATGGTCCTCAACATCCAGTCTCTGAAGCCAACGACGCCCTTCCAGGATGGACCGTCGGTCAGTCCACGGTCCATCGGTCAGAGGCCGTCGATGGCTTTGTCAAATTTTAAGTGGGGTCATTTTGGTATTTTTTCCTATGCATTGGACACCTAAACTACGTCGTTTAACTCCTAAACTACGTAGTTTTGGTTAGTTTAAGCCTTGTAACTTAGTCAGAACTTACCCTAAACGATTCATTCACCAAAAAATCATCAAACTTAGAGCAAAATAGGAGAAAGAGTAGACCAAACCCTTCCAAGAATGCAACAGGTTTTCTTCAGTACCAGCCTCAAAATTGAAAGATTTATCCATGAATTTCGTCACCTTGTATGTGTGATATCACTAGTGGATTCCTTTCATCCACTAGGTCCCTAGAATTCAGTCAAATTCTTGATTCGTTATATCCTGCTTAGACCTAGGGTTTCTAAAACCTTAGATAGTAGTTGTGATTTAGCTATTATAGTATTCTTAATTGATTTATCATGTTTTCGTGAAATCGTTGCTTAGTTTTTCGCATGAAATTCAGAATCCTAGTTGTGTAGATTCTCTTAGTTCATGAATTACACTTGCTAGGTCAGTTAAAAAGATATACATGCTCTAGTTTCAAATGTTACATTGTCAGTTCTTAAATATTACATTCTCTGATTTGCATGTCAGAATATTGAGCTATCTAGTATTTTAGTTATGTTTTGTTATACATATTTCCAGTTCGGAGTATGCTTAGCACCGAGTTAGACTAGGGTTCAATGTACACTTGATGAGTCCAAGATTTGGACTAGGGTTCAATGTACACTTGATGAGTCCAAGATTTGGACTTATTTAGGGCTTTATTTGTATAGGTCTAGTGTCCTCAAATGCTCATTTTGTGTCAATTACTGATGTAAAATCCTTGATTTTTAGGATTATGGATTAAGGAGCAAAGCAAGGACACTAGGTTGCAAAAAGGAACAAAGCGAGCTGAAAGAAGAAAGAAAAGAGAGCCTGGTGATCGTCAAGTCCATTTGGCGAGTCGCCGAGTAGCCATTTGACCGCCTAAAGTTCTAGTGTGCCAAGCCTTGAAGAAGAAAATCAAGTTGGCGAGAGAAAGGAGAAGTCGGCAGATCGCCGATTGGTTTCATGATGCAGTGTTAGATCACCTAAGTTACATATCTGGAGGATACTGAAGGGCAAGGCAAAAAGGCGATGGAATTGACCAAAGGGCGGATCGCCGAGCTGATCGGTGAGCCTGACTTACTGCACCGAATGGTCCTTCGCAACATTTTTTTGGCGACTATAAATATGATTTTGAACATTTAGTTTAGTAGATTTTAATCAATTAGGAAGTATTATACTCTCAAGATATTGAATTCTGAGTATAAAGACAATTTTTGCCTTAGCTTTGAAGAATTGAAGGTTTTTCACTTTTGAGAAATTGGAAGTGGGTCTTTAAGATTCTTTGATTTAAACCTTTGTAAAGATGAAATCAATCTTACCTAGTTGATGGAAACTCAATTTGGTAATAATTTTTATCCTTTTATGATGTCTAGCTAAAACCCCAATTCTTGGGGTGTGATTATGTGATTATGGGCTGATTTAGCTAATGGGTGTTGCTAACTGTTAGTTTAATTGCTATTTAAAAGTGAGTTCAATCATTTATTGTGGGTTACTTTAGGAATTGCAGTTGCAAATGTGATTCCACCTTTGTGTTCTTGGCTTGCTTGAGAGAGAGGTCTTAGAACTAAGGTCCTTGATTGATGGTTTGTGGGTATTGGGTTGTCATGGGTTCAGCTCGAGATAGTGAATCCTAAACCCTTTTCCACACATTCAGCTCGAGAGAGTGAATGGACTAAGGCATAGACTGTTCTTATTTTGCATGCTTGATGAGTCCACGATTTGGACTCATTTGGGGTTTTATTTGAATAGATTTAGCATCCTCAAATGCTTATTTTGTGCCAATAACTGATGTAAAATCCTTGATTTCTAGGTATTTAGATTGAGGAACAAAGCATGGACGCTAACTTGCAAAAAGGAACAAAGCGAGCTAAAAGAGCGAAGAAATGAAGGCCTGGTGATTGCCAAGTCCCTTTGGCGAGTCGCCGAATGGCCATTACCTCGCCTAAAGTTCCAGTGTGCCAAGCCCTGACGGAGAAAATCAATTTGGCGAGAGAAAGGAGCAGTCGGCGTGTCGGCGAGTGGTTCCGCGATACAGTGTTGGATCGCCCAAAGTTACAGAACTTGAGGATGCTGAAGGCAAAGGCAAGAAGGCGATGGAACTAACCAAAGGGCGGATCGCCAGCTTGACTTACTGCGCCAATGGTCCTTCGCAGCATATTTTTGGTGACTAGAAATACATTTTCAAACATTAATCTTAGGACCTTTTGTCATAATCTTAGAATCAATTTTTAGAATTACAGTTTTGAACTCTAAGTTTTGAGACTAAGGTTTCCTTAGCTTTGAAGAATTGAAGCTTTCCATTTTTGAGAAATTGGAAGTGGGTCTTTGAGATTCTTCAACTTGGAGCTTTGTAAAGACGAAATTAATCGTACCCAGTTGATGGAAACACAATTTGGTAGCGATTTCTATCTTTTTATGATGTCTAGCTAAAAACCCCAATTCTTGGGGTGTGATTATGGGCTGATTTAGCTTATGGGTATTGCTAATTGTTCGTTTAAATGTTGTTTAGATGTGATTTTATTCAGTGATTGTGGTTCAATTTAAAGGATTATAGTTGCAAATGCAATTCTACCTTCGTGTTTTTGGCTTGCTCGAGAGAGAGGTTTTAAAACCAAGATTACTAAATTGATGGTCTGTGGGTATTGGGTTGTCATGGGTTCAATTCGAGAGAGTGAATCCTAAACCCTTTTCCACACATTCAGCTCGAGAGAGTGAATGGACTAAAGCGTAGGATGTTCTTATTTGCATGCTTGTTGGTGTTCGAGAGAAACCAACTTGATTCGGGGTAAATTTTTCAAGAGAAAGTTTATCCCCACTAAAGTCTAGCTTAGTCACTGATTTACAACTATTTACCAACAGTTGCAATTACCCATTTGTCTATAATAGCCTATAATCCAATCACATCCCAAGAACCCGTCTCATTATTGTCTTCTTCGTATTATTTGTTGTTGTTGTAGCTGATAGTTAAAACAAAACCCCCTTATTTGACACTCGTGTCACCCCTAATTTGAATTATGTTTTTTTCTCGTAAATGTCTATTGCTATGATCGACTTGAACATATCCGTACTTTACTTTTGTATCTTAAACACGTACCACTCCCTGTGGGATTCGACCCCAACTCATTTAGTTGGGTTATTATACTGACTAACGATTGTAGACGCTTTGAACTGGATTAAGTGTCATTGATAACGTTAATCAAAATGGCGCCGCTACCGGGGAGTGGTGTTGGTTAAAATTCTTTAGTTAAGTTGATTTTTTTTTGTTAGTTATAGTTGAATCTACTTACTTTCAATTTTGGTTTGGTTGTTTGTGTTTTGCAACAGGAAGTATGAGTGTCAACGGAAGCAATGGTAGCCAAGTAGGCCACCAAGATGATATCGGAAACCTCAACGATGTCAATGAGCCTAATGCTAATGACCCTCATCTAATGGGTGGAATTGGTGTCATTCGCTTGCCTCTGCCAGAAGGGAACACTGTGTTCCATATTACAAGTACCATGTTGCAGCTCTTACAATTAAAAGGGTTGTTTGGTGGGTTGGCTCATGAGGATCCCCATGAGCACATAAGAAATTTTGTTGATGTTTGCGGGCCATTCTTCTTCAAGAATGTATCCCAAGAGTCGGTCCGGTTGATGTTGTTCCCATTCTTTTTAATGGGAGAAGCATGTAAGTGGCTGGCTGAATTTCCATGAGAATCAATCACTTCGTGGGAAGAGCTGGTCACCGCATTTCAAGTGCGATTTTTCCCTCCTTTGAAGATGATGACTCTTTGGGACAACATCCAAAGCTTCAAGCGTTTGGAGGGCGAGCCAATTCATGAGACTTGGCTACAATTCAAGAAGTTGGTGTTGCAATGCCCAACTCATGGTTTGCCCGACAATGTTTGCTGCAATATTTTTACCGAAGTCTTGATTCAGTGAACAAGGGCGTTGCTGACCAACTTTCTCTGGGAGGTTTAATGCAACAACTTTATGTGATAACAACTCAGCTCTTGGATGGCATGACCACAATTAATTGGGTTTGGTACACCTGCGAAGATCATGTCTCCCCTCTCACATTTAAATTGACCAAGGAGCAGCTAGAGAAAGACCAAGAGAGGGACCAGAACATGGCCAAGATTATGACACAACTTGACATTTTGTCAAAAAATGTCATGGGAGCTGGTGCTCGAAGTGTCAATGTTGTGGGTGTCGGGTGTGCTAATCCTGATGAGGCCAAGTTTGAGGCTTTGTACAACGAAGAGGTGAACTTCCTAGCCAACCAAGGAGGTGGTTATCGTTCAAACTACCCGAGATAGGGTGGTAACCATGGTTGGAATAGGGATGAAGGTTGGAAGGATCGTGATAGAGAGTGGAGGGATCGTAACCCTACTTGGAAAGAGAGAGACGGGGAGAAGGATAGATATGTTCTTCCCCACGAGCACCAAAACCCAAAGGATTCCGAGGGTGGTTGGTATGAGGATATGCTTTCTTGTATCCTCAACAAAGTTGAGGGGTCGAACAAAATTTTGAAAGAAATGAAAGAAGATGTTTCGACCCTTAGCCAGATGGTTACCTCCCATTCTGTCTCGATAAAGCAGTTGGAGACCCAAATGGGTCATATCTCGTCTCATTTAAACCCAAGACAACAAGAGGGGTTTCCTAGAGATACTATGGCCAACCCCAAGAATGAGGTTTGAGAGTGGACTTGCGCCGTGCCGTGCCGTTAACTAAGGAATTGCTTGAGAGGCAACCCAAGTTTTATTTGCTTTTGTTTTGATTTGTATAATAATCGTGTGTTGATTGTGTAGGTTAAAGTGTGGAATGTGTTTGAACAGTGCATATTGGCGAGCTGAAATTCCAGTCGGCGACTCACCGAAGAGGTCGGTGAGCCCGACTTGGACCGCCGTTGGACTCAAGAAACCCTAGGAGTTGAGTCTGTAAAACTCAGCGAGCCCAGGAGCAAATCGGCGTGTCGCCGAATAGGTCGGTGATCGTGACTTTGTCCGTCATTAGGACCCCCACATTAACTGGAGGTCCTGTAAAACTTGGCGAGGTAAATACCCATTCAGTATGTCGCCGAGTGGGTCGGCGAGCAAAACTTATGTTGCCGAATGGGCGAGAACTAGACGGGTTTTAATGGCCAAAGGTTTAAACTTTCAAATTCTTTCACATTCCCTCACTTTTCAACTTTCCAAAATCACACCCGTACAATATTTTCTGTATTTTTGCATTTTATCACATTTTAGTCGTCAAGATTGTGTTTGAAGTTGTTTCTTTGCCACCTAGCTTGTCAACTTTTTTAATCGACATATAAGGTTGGTTTTCTAAACCTCGAATTTATATTGAGCGATTTTTACTCATTTGCAATTGTTCTTATCTTAGTGTTGTGTGCTGGGCCTCTCTGAATCGTAATTGTGTTGTGTGTGCCTATTTTAATTTGAATATCTTGCTTAAGTTGTCGATATCGTGATTTCCCGAATGTTGCATGCCTAAAAATTGGTCAAAATTGTAGGGTGTTGCTTTTTTGATGTTGGGTCTAGGCGGGTGAAGTCTGAGTAATCCGTATTTGTGCCAAATGATGTATTTTTCCTGATGATGACGTGTTTGACGTCATTCCTAAGGGCTATAGTCGTCAAATGGCCAAATTTGGCCAAAACGGGAGAAGTCTGAGTATCCTAGGGGCATGGGTGTAATGGGTCTTAGTTTAATTGAATGGGTGCATGCTTTGATTTTGTTTTCGGGGGATGCAGGGTTGAAATTGGAGAATGAGGTTGAAAGTAGGCACGTTGCGTAGTTTGGCGAGCTGGGTCAAGCTTGCCGAACCACTCGGCTGTTCACCGAATCCCCTTCCTCGCCTTTATTTTCATGATAAATCTTGAGTTTGGTTTTGTAACTTTCGGCGAGAAGCCTGAGATCGTCGAGTGCACTCGGCGACTCGCCGAAAAGTCCTTCTTGATCGTCCTTTCTGCCCCCTAACCATTAAAATGCACTGTAACTTTCAGCGGGCTAGTCCTTGCTCGCCGAAAGGTCCTTCCCATCACCGACATGCCATTTTTCTAAGAAAATTTTGAGCCAATACTTTCGGCGAGCCCGATCTGGTTCGCCAAAGTGATTCGGTGACTCACCGATCCGCTCGGCGAGTTTGTTTGCAATCTATTTTTCTGCAATTTTTCTTAAACTCTTTCTAACAGTTATAATGTTTTTGCAGAAATGGCTAGACCAAAAGTGGCCAGAAGAGACATGTCACCCTGTAAGCAGGCCAAGGGAATAAAAATCAACGAGGATGCAGCCGCATCCAAGGCAAAGGCTACCAAACTTCCCACAACTGGTGGGAAGGGAAAAAGAAAGGGCAAGGCACCTCCACTTGTGTCACTGGAGGCCAGCTCCGATAATGACGGCATCTATGCCACTCAGCTCACCACTTCTGAGAGTGAGGGTGAGCACCACGAGCATCAGGATTCCTCTTTAGAGCCTGAGGATGAGCTACTAGCATCCCAGAGAATGGAGTTGTGTTCAAAGAGGCTGAATGATCCGTCTAGGATCAGGCCATCCCCACTACTCCTTCTCCCGCTCCAGCACAGGCCGTGGTCCTAACACCACCAGTAGAGGGTCCTCCTCTACGATCTAGGAACAGACTGAGGACTGAGGGGCTGAGGACCATTATAGAGGACAAGCGTTTGTCGACTGATAGTGTCATTGATAGGTACCCAAAAATCATGAGCTGCCTAAAGTCACATAAATTCCAGCTCTTCACCAAGCCCCGTGGCTCGTACATTCTGAGTTGGGTCAGAGAATTCTACAGTGCTTACGGTGCCTTGATACCAGAAGCGAAGAAGCAAGCAACCAAATTCAAGTCGGTTGACTATGTGGTTGTCAGAGGTCGGAAGGTGAAATGTTATAGTGATACTATCAATGAAGTCTTGGGTGTTTCAACACGTGTTGATGATGACTGACAACATCTAATTAGGACAAAGACACTGGAAACATGAAGAAATGGTTATCCCCGCTGATATCAGACGGTACTCCCAAATGGCTTGAAATTGGAGCACCTATTGAAAAGAAGGACCTCAATGTAGCAGCGAGGTATTGGTTTGGCTTCATCAGCAGTACCATTATGCCATCCCAGAACGAATTGATTCTTCGCCACGCCAAAACAGTCTGTCTTGGTTGTATCATTGATGGGACGATGTTGAATCTGGGGATGATTATTGCACAGGAGATACTTATGAGGCCCAAGCAGTGCCAAACTTCCCTCCTCTTTTTGGTGTTGATCACCGAGCTGTGCAGGCAAGCTCGGGTTCCTAGAGATGAGAAGAAGGATGTGGAAGTGATTCCCACATCTTCTACCGATATCTGGAGGATTGAGGTGGAGTACTTGAAAGATGAGGCAGAGATGACGAAGGCAGCCCTGGTGGATACATCCCCGGTTGTAGATCCTCAGGCACTACCTGTAGAGGTAGCTGCCACGACCCGAGAGCACCCCCTAGTCGTAACACAGCGTACTCGACCCCAAAGGGGTCTCATACAAGCCTCATAGCTCATTCATTGCATAAGATACTTGAATATAGAGAATAATTAAAAAATTTCCTTTACAATCGAAGACATTTTATTAAAAATCAAGCGAAAGACTTTCTAGACTTTGTACAATATGTCTCAAATCATCTAATACTTTGAATACAACATTGGGACTTAGCCCATACGAAACCTTTAACAAAAACTAAAAGACATAAAAAGAACATAATGGGTTTTGTCCTCGAAACTATGAGGACTCACCAAGTCTTCATCTTCAAGCACCATAGAAACCTATCCATCAAGCATATGGTTCTTTGTGCATACATGTGAATTTATTTGTGAGTGTGAGAGTTGTTCTTGATATGAAGTCCTTAATTTATATTCAATCTTTTGATTTGAGTGTGTGGACGGACTATTTCTTTTTGTGAGGGAACTTGTTTCATGATAGATATGTGATTTTATTAACTTTCTTTGATGAGAGTAGGTGAGCAAGCTTAAA